>JANRMT010016115.1:0-13740 GCA_026402145.1 Polypterus bichir lapradei | reverse complement strand
GTACGGACCTCGCGGTTCAGAAACAGTTTCATCCCAAGAACTATAAATGCACTCAATCAATTGCTCCTTGTAGAACCGTTTGTACTTATAAGTACAATCACCCCACTGTAAACTTTCACTACAGTTATAATATCGCACAACCTGAGCCACTTTATAAAGCGCGTATTTACATATGATGACGATATCATTTTCAAGGTGAAATGCAGCAAAATATTTTTATTATATTATACAGATAAAATTTTAACTTCATTTAAATAATCTGTATTCTTTACTGGGAGTGTCGTGAAGGATAGAATAATTAAACATGTACTACGAAGATTTTTCAATGTTCCTTAAACGTTTTGAAGAATCGGCGCTCACCAATTCTGATTGGGTATTTGGGGAAAGAAAAGCAAGGACTACAGTGGAGGCTACGCCAATATATATTGAATATAAAACGAAAGAGAAAATAACAACACAGCTAAAAACGCAGCGGCAAATTTCTGCAAAAGTTAAATGCTTGTGTCATGAGCACGAGGTGGCTATGCAGTGTCTGCAACGGACGTGGCCATCCACTGTGCATAAGCTACCTTACTGACATTGGCGGGCGAAGGAGCCACCGATTCTTCCTCTGCCCAGTGCCACCACAAGCATAGAGCCGCCCCTGAGTACTGCTGCAATAAATGACTTCATCGAAGGTCATGCACAATCACTGCGCAGTGAAACTCATGTTTAATAACGTGCTTTAAATCCTACCATCATGAAAATGATATCACGTATATATCTCGGTATTTTAGTTATTCAGAGAGCTGTAATATCACGAATGTAATGGATTCTGTGTCCAGTTGGAGGAAGAGAGCCGGTTTAAGAAGCAAGTAGTGATTCACACACATAGAGCACATAGAAGATCAAATACAAAACAAAGCATTTAACGTGCTACTTTAATTACGATGTGATTTGAGAAACTGGTTAATTAAACGACTTTAAGATGAAGTTTATGATGTTCTACTTTAATGACAAAATAAACTACGTGATTAAAGTGGAAATGTCGAGATTGAAGTTGACATTTCGTGCTTTTTTCCCACTGTGTGCCTTTTTTTCTCTGTACCCTAATAAGCTTTCATATGACACTCAGATGGTGGGCAACAACTCGCCTTTTCACGGCGACTTTGATATGTGACTTCTTTTTTATTTCCGGCACTGTGTTATTTTGTGAACGTGAGCTTTCAAGTTTCTCCAACACGCTATGTAACTCGATCAACTTCCTTTTGTTGATGATACCACGGTTTATTTGAACAAATAGTATGTTTTTCCTTTGCCTCCACTTGGTATTCCCTGAAATTCTTATATTTTCTCCCGTGCTTTTCCCATTGTCTTTTCACAGAAGGCTGAGCTTAAGGGTGATTTATATTCATTTGCATATTCAAAGAGGCGTAATTCTGGGAGGAGTTGGGGCGTTACATAAACCGCGTGCACGAGCGTTACTTTTCACGCTGATCGGGATTTATGTAGCGGAAGAACGTGGAAGTTGGAGTACGCACAGATTCCTGCATCTGGATTTTTCTGTGCGTAAGCACATTTCAGCTTTTGTGCTTACGCCATGTTATAGTGCGAGTTCTACGCACGGCGTCATACATGAGGCCCCAGGGCCTCAACTGATCCAGTATGGACATTCTGTTTCTCATCTACATGTTTGATTTGGCACAGGTTTATTGCCTGAGGCCCTTACTGATGCAGCCCTCCCCAGTTTACCACGGTTTGGAACTGGTACTGTTAATATAAATATATTATTCAAAGAATTAGGTGCATGGTGACATGCTGCTGCCTCATACTATGGAGTCTGGTGGTCACGTCCTGGGTGATCACTGCATGGAGTTTGCACATGAGGTCCGTGGGTTTACACTGTTTTTCTTCGACATTCCAAAGTCAAGCAGGTTAGGCAAATTGGTGATGTTAAATTAGCCAGTGTGTGTGAATGTGTGTCTGTGTGTGTATGTGTTTGCATGCATCAATGGCTGTCTCATCAAACATTTGATTTCTGCCAGTAGGGGCACCATACACTGTGAAAATCAGGTGTAGAAAAATCATTAAAACATTTTCTTTTACTGAAAGGTTGTCAGTTTATTTAAGTTTTATATTTCAGGTTTATTTTTCTTCTCAGTAATTGTTAATGGGGCACACCAATTAATGATTCAATTAATACATTAACTCATGAACAACATCAATGAAGCTAATTTAGTAATGTTAAAGTTTCAATATGAAAGGATGTCAAATCCATCCACCTATCTTCTGGTTGTGCTTAATCTATTTGCTGTGTGGTGAAAATTCTCGGCCAAAAGACAACACCTGCCTGGACATGGTGTCAGTCCATCACAGTACAATTACACTCAACATGTTCAGTAAAACAATTCAGTGTAACCAGCAAGTGTTTGGATTAAAGGAGAAAAATCTGTGTATCCTGTCCAGACAGTGACTGCGCTTGAATCTTCTATTACAGCATATGAACAGAAGATAACATTCCCTAAGCTGCTAGCATCTTCATTATGATGTTGGTTCTCTAAGACCCAGACTCTCCATACTGTGTCCATTTCTCATTTGATTTATTATTCAGCACACATCCCTTTGCTGAATGCACTTCACTGACATTGGATTTAAGTACTGAATGGCTGCTCTCTTACCTAATCCTTTGCTTTACTGGCATTTCCGCTGTGCCTTCATTTTTAAACAACTGTATAATAAAGATTCACATTTCTGTCTTATGTGAAATATACAGTACATTTTAAAAAGGTTGCATATGTCGATTTAACTTTTGATTGTATGAGAAAAATATAAAAACAATTTTCAAGAGAGACAGAATATAAAATGTTTATAAAAAAAATATTAAATGTATTGATTAAATTGTACTGTTAGAAGAAAATGAAACACAGTCTTCAGACAAGTACTTATTTCATCTTAGTGCCAAAGTCAGTATTTTTTCTTACACCTTCACAGACAAAAACTTTCTATGAAATGCCATTTCTAAACTTTATGGTGTTTATAGGAGGAGCTTCTTCAGTTACTCACTTGCATAGACATTACTGTAAGATTCGCAGATGTACAGTCCACTGGCCATCCAATATGGAGGATAAATCCATACTTCCAGTTTCTGATGATCTTTTTTCCCTTGACAAGTGAGGTTAATCTGAGAAACATAAGACACAAGGCAGGAATCAGGCATATTGGGCACAAACCCACACTGGCCTGGTTGTTGAACAGGAATCCACATGGATGTCTGTTCAGTCCCTACTGCTAACATGCTGTGTAACCTTGACGCCATCTTTTCACAACATATGTTGACAATTGAAATACTGTTATTTAAAATGTACTTTACAAACATAATCTGGCTGATAAATGTTATGTTTAATTTGGGTTCAGGTATCAGAGTGCTGATGCAGGTGGTGTTTCTGATGTGATAAACTCACCAGTTTTCATGAAGCCCTGTGTTTGGGTCCTAACATGTGGATGCCCATGCAGGGTGTTGTTACATGTACTTCATGACACAGAATTTTACTTGGCAGAGCCAAATCACAGAAGGAGTTTTGATACACTTTTAATAATTGCATCTCACTAATCAGGTCAAATATTATTCATCGCCCTTGCTTTGGCACACTTGGGCAAGGTGCCCCTGCCTTGTGTCTACCATTGGGTTTCTCTAATTCTGAACTCTTTCTCTATTTTTCTTTTGGGTTTTTCCATTGTTTGAATGATTAACACTACCTGCATAAGCAGTTGAACATAAATTTAATATTACATTATATATCTAAGTATTTTTATTAAATGTAGCTTACAAATAACAGTATTGGTGTTAATGTCTACTTATTGTTTGTATGCCTTTAAAAAGAATATTGAAACATGAATCACGCACACAGCATTCTGTCAGCTGCTCAGAGATATTTGATACATGATGGATTCCTCCTTTTATTCAAATTTAATACATTTTATTGTAGGACTTTAAGAACACTCAGTGTCCAGTCTCACGTAACAGTTGCAGACTCAAGCAGGATTTTATGTCAGACTCAGCCAGCAGTCCAGTTTGCCACACTTATACTTGTCATGCAAGCTATGATATCAGCTGTAAGCAGCCATTATCAGCATCAAGTAGGTGTTTGCAGTGCCTCTCTGATGTTCACAGGTGAACTGCTCTTTGCTGGAAGTTGAAAGGCCTTCCTCTCTGAGCCATAAAGATGGTGTCGGAAACGGGGAGCTGATTTTAACTACCACAGGTGTGCTTATCAATAGATCTGCTCTTCCTACCACATTATTACTTCAGTGCAGTAACCACACAATCCACAAGTGCGGAAGTGTGCATAAATGTTCAGGCAGAAGCTTTAATATACGGCTTGGATTAAAAGATGTATGCTGTAATTAAAAGTTTGATGTTCTCCTTATACCGGATTCTACTTTTTTCGAGAAAGAATTTAATTAATAAAAACAACACAAGCCATAAATAAGCCTGTCATTCACTTTTACCCCTATATTTGAAAAGACTTCTTTGTAATCACAGGATTCATGGCACTTTTGTGGACATAATTTATTTTTATAGATTATTTATGTACTGTATACACTTGAAGCTGTCTTCAATTAAAAAATAAAGGTGTGGAATTTTACAGAGCTTATAGGAATTACTATGACATGAGATACACAGGGCAACCACACAACCACAAAGTTGCTCTTTTCTACAGTTAGATATGTTATGCTGGCATGGACAGGATAAAGACAGGTGTCAGCAATTCTGACTTAACTTCCTGGATTTGTAATTCAAAGGAAAAGAGCAAATGAGCAAATTACTTGACTTTCTCCATCAATTCAGGAAAGATTTTTCATTTTTATGTTGACATCTGTGGTCTATGGCCGGCTTGACATCCCAGCCAATACCCCCAGGCCGCCAGATGGAGCCCTTCCTGCAGCATGGAGGTGCCCCAAAGACCAGCAGGGAATCCTGGACAATGGAGTTTTCATCCACAGCCCTGCTGGATACCCCAGGGGCCGCTAGATGGAGCTGCAGGGAGGAGCAAAGAATATTATTTGCCCTACGCCCCAGAAGTACGTTCGAATTACATGGGCAAGGGGAATGACATGCTTCCGGGGTGAAGAAAAAGAAGAGTTTTGATCTGACCCGGAAGTGCTAAGAAGTCACATGGACTGAGGGTTCAGAAGCACTTCCGGGTCACGGACTATAAAAGGACTGTGGCAGCTCCCAGACGGTGAGCTGAGCTGGGTGGAAGGGTGGCAACGGGTCTGGGAGTGGTGGAAAGTTTATTGATTAGTGTATTGGTTTGTTTAATGAGTATTGTGGAGGAGAGGGTGCTTTGTGCACTGTTGATTAATAAAAAGTCATACTTTTGGACTTTTATCTGGTGTCTGGAGTCTTGGACAGGGATTCAAGGGAGTGATAGCGCCCCCTATCCGTCACACATCCTAGAAACAGAATATTTATCCACTTGATTGAAATCATAGCTAGAAGGATGGAGAAAGTGCTCCCCTCGGTAATATCACAAGACCAAACTGGATTTATTAGGGGCCGACACTTATCTTCAAGTCTTCGACACCTGTTTAATGTAATATACTCACCAGCTAAATCAAACAGCCCAGAAATATTATTATCATTGGATGCAGAAAAAGCATTCGACATGATTGAATGGAAATACCTTTTTACTACACTGGAGAAGTTTGGGTTTGGCCCGAACATTTGTGCATGGATGAAATTACTGTATACTAACCCAGAAGCTTCAGTTTGCATCAGCAACATTTGCTCAGACTACTTTAAACTAGAATGTGGTACTAGACAAGGATGCCCCTTGTCACCGCTGTTGTTTGCAATTGCCGTTGAACCACTTGCAATACATTGTCGAAATACTGATTAGATAAAGGGGATTAGCAGAGAAGGACTGGAACAGAAAATTTCATTATATGCAGATGATATGGTACTGTATATATCGGACCCAGAAAATTCTGTGCCTGCAGTCCTAACAGCACTCACAGAATTTCAAAATATCTCTGGCCTCAGAATTAATCTGAATAAAAGTGTACTCTTTCCAGTGAATTCTCAAGCATATAATATTAGATTAGATACTCTACCTTTTATCATCGCAGAACAGTTTAAATACCTAGGGGTAAACATCACAAGTAAACATAAAGCTCTTTATCAGCAAAATTTCGCCGTCTACATGGAAAAAATCAAGCAAGACTTGCACAGATGGTCAACCCTTCATCTCACACTAGCTGGAAGAATTAACACTGTTAAGATGAATATTCTTCCTAAGCTCTTTTTTATTTCAAAACATTCCAATATACATTAATAAATCATTCTTTAAGCAATTAGATTCAGCAATAACCTCATTTATTTGGAATTCAAAACATCCACGCATCCAAAGAGCGACCCTACAAAGACAAAAAGCAGAAGGCGGCATGGCTCTACCTAACTTCCAGTTTTATTATTGGGCAGCAAATATACAGGCGATAAGAACCTGGACACAAATAGAAGAACATACACAGGCTTGGTCCGCAATAGAAGTAAAATCCTGCAGTACTTCTTTGTATTCCTTGCTCTGTGCTTCAATAAACACATGTTATCGGCAATACACTAATAACCCAATTGTGCTCCACTCATTTAGAATATGGAACCAATGTAGAAAGCATTTTAAGATGGAGAAGCTTCTATCTGTGGCACCTCTGCAAGAGAACCACCTCATTCAACCTTCGCAAACATATGCAGTTTTTAATATCTGGAAAAAATTTGGAATTAACTTGCTTAGAGATCTTTATATAGACGTCTTTGTATCCTATGAACAATTACATTACAAATTTAACATTCCAACTACACATTTCTTTCACTATCTTCAAATCAGGAACTTTGTTAAACAGAACCTCCCAGATTTTCCTCATCTTGCACCCACATCCATGCTGGAAAAAATATTGCTCAATCTCAAGGACTTAGACACCATCTCTACAATATATAAAATCATTTTACAATCCCTCCCTTTCAAAGATCCAAGAGGTCACTGGGAAAAAGATCTCTCAATTAATATATCAGAAAAGGAGTGGAAAGTAGCAATGCAGAGAATTCACTCAAGCTCCATATGCGCCAAGCATACAATTATACAACTCAAAATTATATATCGAGCACATCTGTCTCGACTAAAACTCTCCAAAATGTTTCCAGGGCATGATCCAACCTGTGAACGCTGCAAACTAGTTCCAGCCTCACTGGGTCACATGTTCTGGGCCTGCACCAAATTAACATCATTCTGGACGAAAATTTTTAATTACCTTTCAGACAGCCTTGGACTCACAATCCCTCCAAACCCATTAACAGCTGTGTTTGTTGTTCTTCCAGATGGGCTTAAAATGGAGAAGGACAAACAAACTGTGATTGCATTCACTACACTTTTGGCACGCAGACTTATCCTGATAAACTGGAAGAACCCAAAATCTCCTCTTTTAAGTCAGTAGGAAACCGATGTGTTATACTATTTGAAATTGGAAAAAATCAAATACTCAGTTAGAGGATCCGTAGAGACTTTTTTCAAAACATTGAAGGATCTAATCAGTAATATTTTAAAATAATCTCATAAAGCACAGAGAATCTATTAATTTAGGTATGTTTATAGGTCTTAAATTTCATGCTGTTTGGCTTGCTCTCTCTCTCAGGGGTGGGGATCGATTTGTTCTTAACTCAAATTTTCTTTATGTAAAACTTGATTGATTTGTATGGAATGCAATAAAATTAATAAAAATAAAAAAAAAATAAAAAAATAAAAAGTAATACTTTTGGACTTTTATCTGATGTCTGGAGTCTTGGATAGGGGTTCAAGGGAGCGATAGCGCCCCCTATCTGTCACACATCCCAGAAACAGAATATTTATCCACTTGATTGCTTAGAAAAGTATTTTCCTTGTACATTGTTTTTTGGAAATACAATTAAAGGACTGATGTATCTTCCTTGCTTTTCTTAGCAGAGGATGGTATCAGGTTGTTCATCTCTGCTCCTTAGCTTTTTAAAACTGCTCTAAATAGTGTATTTTTCTTTGTTTTTTAACTAATAAAATGAATTCATCCTGCTGTGTGATTGTTGGGTCAGCATCTGGTATTATAATAATTGTACTTTAGATCATTTAGATAGATAGATAGATAGATAGATAGATAGATAGATAGATAGATAGATAGATAGATAGATAGATAGATAGATAGATAAAACTGTGTATGTCCTCAGGGGAAATGTAGCTTTTTACAGAAGCTGTTTAAATTAATAAATAAATATATAAATATGTAGGTAGGTAGGTAGGTAGGTAGGTAGGTAGGTAGTTAGGCAGGTAGAAATATAAGTAAGTAAATAAATAACTATACAAACACATTTTGGTCTGAACACAACCCAGAATGATTATAAAGCAAGAAAATATAAAAAAGAAAGAAAAGTGCTGATTTGGCTGCCACAGTCACGGTGAGTCTTATGCAGACATTTTGCTGTTCGTATAAAGGAGCCCCAGTAGCATGTCTTGACACACTTCTGCTGAATAATTTGTTGGCTGAAAGTCTCTCAGTGTTAGTGTGTCAGAGAGAGGATGTGCAGCATTGTTCATAATGACACTCAGTTTTGTTTAAATTGTTTCCTTCACTACTACCCACTGGGGATCCAGAGTGTGTCCTATAACTGAACTTGCCCTTTAAATTAGCTTGTTGGTTCGGTGGGCCACTCTTGAGGTGATGTTACCAGCCCAGCACACCACAGTGTAGAAAATGGAACTGGCCATCACAAAGTTATTAGAAGATGTGAAGAATGCCACTTCCCACAGTAAAGGAATGCAGTCTCCTAATGAAAAAGAGCCTGCTCTGCCCATTCTTATCAAGTATAAAAAGGTTTGTCAATTTAATGAGGGGAACAAGATTTATGGTGGACAAGCAACCAGTTTTTTGTTTTAGTGCTTTTATTGATGAGACAGAAGTAGAATGTGTTACCACCATTATTATATAAGGTGTTGCTGCAAGCTTATGACAAATGTTCCCTGAGATTTTTCAGTTAAGCAAGACAGTAATACAGTATCAAAATAAAGGTATTCTGCTCATAATGGAGCCAGGGAGTGAAATGTTAATTAACACATACAAGAAAGAATTTCACTGTATTCTGTACACATGAAAATAATGACACCATAAACCTACATGCAAGTATATTTAAAAAAATGTATTCATTCGAATCTGAAAAATATGGAAGGGCAGGTTCTCTTTTATTATTTTGAATTGCATGAATTTAGTCCCAGTAGGTCAGTTGCAGTGTAAACTGAGATAGTAGCAAATCAAGACAGGACTATGTAGTAAGACACTATGTAGAGATGATCCTAAGGTCTAAGTGCTGTCTGATCCACACAATCCTTGAAATGAGATCTTCATACATGAAGGTAGAAGGACTACAAACGTCAACCAAACTAAGAACTTGCAGAAGATGAGCAGACGCTGGGAAATTTTCTTTATAATGATGACATGCTCATTTAAAGTTTATGTTCTGATAATGACTTTAGTTTTGCAAATACTGTACATCAGACATGCAGAGAGAGTGTACACTCACAACTGCAATTTTTTTTACAGTATTTATTGTAAAAAAAGGTAAACAGTTTTTCTTTTGATTGTGAGAGATGAATAAGCGTTTTATTAAAAGCTAGGTCTAAATCTCATGCCATTATGAGGGAAAAAATAATTGTAATATCAGAACTATATAGAAACTCGGGTGTTATTTAACTGGACATGTTCAGCACAATGTAGAATGTGTTTATCACCACAAACCAGAGCTATTGTTCTCCAAGATGCTCAGCTTCAAGATCATCATTATCAAGTGTGATAGGAAGCTTCAGAGAAACATCAGAATCTGTGGAGGTGAAATTCAGAGTTATTCAGCAATATGGAATATATTTGTGAAATATAATGACACATTAAACGCATAGGTGAACACATGCACTTGTGTATGTAGGCCTATTCTTTTCAACTCAATATGTCTTTAAACTTTTCCCAATATAAGGGGTTGAATGTGGAGGATAATAACCATAATAGGCAGCACAGTGGTAGCACTGTTACTGTGGAGTGAGGAGACTAGGGTTCATGTCCCGGGTCCTCCCTTTGTGGAGTTTGCTTGTTCTAACCATGTCTGCGTGGGTTTTTTCCAAGTGCTCCTATTTTCTCCTACTGTCCAAAGACAAGCAGGTTAGGTGAATTGGTGATGCTAAATTGCCCCTAGCATATTTCTGAGGTGTGTGTGTGTGTTCACTCTGCGATCAACTGGCACCCTGTCAAGGGTTTGTTCCTGCCTTGTGCAATGTAGGATAGGCTCCAGCCCACCCCTGAGCCTAGTCGTTAGAAAATTACAAGACATTTGCTTTGTGTGACTTTGGGTGTTATCTCATCTTTAGTCAATATACTGTATTTTCTTCACTGATCCAATCTCATAGTCTTTTTTTGACCACATCCACAAGATCATTCCTTCCTTGTGACCCATTATCTTTTAGGTATAGTTTGAAACTCTTGTCCTGATCTTTAGCTCCTTTCACATCTTCACTCTTCATTACCTCCAGCCTCTAAAATTTCTGATTTTCCCTTCAAATGTCTTAATCCTTTTTGGTCAGCCTGTCAACTGAATGAGCTTCCACTCTTCTGACAGACGGAAAACCTATGCTTCTTCACAATTCTTTCTTTATGAAATACTTTTTCTATTACTGTCAAAACATCACCTAATGTTTAAGTGCCTTTTGAACATCCAGAACTTCACACATCATGAGATTTTTAAAACAGTCGTTCATCTCTACTTTTGATGTGTAATAGTGATACGCGGCATAACAGACGAGGAAGCCATGACAAGACTGTCACCGAAGTGGGTGCCCGATGTATACAGTCTGCCATTTTCGTTGCTGCGTTGGAAGGTTTTTTAGGATCGGACGATGTTATCTCCTATCCATCTGTCAGCTTCTTTGTCTGTGATGCAGCGTAAATCGTTATTAAAGAAAGCTTAGTTATTTCTCCTATGTGATTTCTTACCGCCGTATCACTAAGGGAGGGGTATCGCCTTTTTGTATTATATCTATATAGTTTCAGGTTATGTGACATGCCTCAATTACAAAAGAACTGATTCCAATCACGGATCTAGCAAGCCCTGCTGGATTCAAGTGGCGACGAGGATGGGATTGTGGCTAAATTACTAACCACATCATATTTATAATGTATCATATATAAAAAAATATGCTTCTGATAATGACAGTATGGAGGGTCTCGGTCAGGTACAGAAAAAAAATACCGGGATGGTCGCGAGCACAGTCTTGGACTCCCGTGGCTGAGTTATACTGCTCCAAATGCCTGGTCCTAACTGGAAGGAGATATTAATCCCAAGAAAATGCAAGAGGAAGTCTTGGAATTTGAGATGGTGCAGCAGGAAGGTTTACAAGCTCAGGCAGCAAGTTAGGAATGCACAGGGGTGTGAGTATCCTAACAGCACTGTCAGGCCTGGCTGTAATTAAAAAACAAACACATTTAGGTTCAGTAATTCGAAACTTGACTGACCAGTTGTTTAAAAAGACAGCCTATCAAACTCCCTGCAATAAAATGGAGAAAAGTGAGCTGGTATTGAGTAAAGAACAAAGGTCAGTGTTAGGAGAGATACTGGATTTGGCATTTGGATTTTGGAGAGGTTTTAGCCCACATTTTCACGTAGCAGATACCATACAATAAAAAAGGACACACAGGCAATGACAAAATAATGGAAGGATAGCACAGGAAGACAGAAAAGGGAAAACAGTTATTTCTGCTTCAATTTTCTGACCTTTAGCAATAGTTCTACTTCTATAGTAAGGTTTTACGGACTTTGGGTTGGTGCAGTTAATAAATAATGAAGGCAATTAGCAGAGTAAAATCCATGCAGGATATCGGGTTACCATTAGCATTGGAGAGGAGTGGCACTAGTGGCTAAGCTGTTTGAATGAATCCCAGGAAGTAAAGTTTGATTGTTGGCACCAGGTCGAGAACTAAGAAGATTAGATGGACTGAAGTTGCTTTTTTACCTTCCATTTTGCAGACCTGCCTACATAGTGGAACAAATAAAGAAGCTAGGAAAAGACAACAAGCAAAGACTTAAGACAAAGACATGGAGAAGAGCTGAAGAGACAGCAAGAACAAGACACTTAATGGGTTTAAGTGAGTAACAAGTCCACAAGTCATGCAATAATAGAAGTAGTCACAATAGCTATAGTTTAAAATAAATGTTTGTTCATTAATGTAGCAAATTTATATTCCAAGGGGTGAAACTTTGAAAATTATTTAGAAATGTCAAAAATAAGGACATTAACTTTGGGCTCATAAAGTGTAGATTCTGGGTATTAATTAATTACGTTGGATAATTAATATAATTAATACTATTATTAAAGATAGGTATACTGAGAAAATCGGTGAAGCAGGTGCAGCTGGTACATTTGCAAGTCATATGGGCTCCGATTTTTAGGTAAAGTTTAATTGGGAAAACACTAAAGCCCTGCTGCAGTTGTCAGCTGTGGTACAAGACATTGTACAAAATGTTTATCGGGATGTAAAATTTTGCATACAAGTTGATAAATATTTTGTATGTCTTTATTTGTAACTTAGACAAAGCAATGCAATATTAGTGTTACATTATTGATATTAAGAGCAATGATTTAAGAACCCCTTCCCTGCTTTAGGACTGAGTCTCTTTGTAATTTTATGACAGGGTGCCTCAAACAAGTTTGGCCAATATTTTTCTGCTGAAGTCTCTCAGTTATCCCCCACAGGAAAGTCAGGCTGCCTAACTGCTAAGCTTTACTTTAACTATGGTTTGGAGGTCAGGTGTGAAGGTATTCTGTCCCTCCATTGGTCTGAAGTATGGCTGTTTGGAACTGGCTTGTATCAGCCTTTAAGTAACATGATGCCCTATTGGCTCTAGGGGTTGGACTATTGCCACTAGGGGTTGGACAGGAAACCTATAAATTTGTTTGCTTTACCTCACCATCTCTCTCTCTTACCAAACTGATGAAAGACCATCTCACACCATAAACTGAAAAGAACAACACAATGAAGAGCACAGCTCGGCAGCCATATTGAGACAGGCATGAGGCCTGTTCTAAAGAAAGCTGATCACAAATAATGCCTTAACTAGAGGCATTTTAAGTAACTAACAATTTTGTGTGCCACCTGAAACTACACATCACCATTTATTAGGTTGTATGGTTGCCAATATTCAAATGTACTTTGCATATTGTTATTAGTTATGAATATTATCAATGATACATTATTTAAAGTGTAACTTAACTCTTGCTTGTCTTTTGCTACACCTAATTGCCTGAGGTTATAAATGTGGTATGAAAGGTGGGGAGAAGATATATGGTATAGTTTATAAACAGTGGTAAGTCTGTGAGATTTGAGGCATTCTGACAAAGGCTACATACAGGTATTATTAATACAAAAGGTTATTCTACCAAGACAAAACAAATACCTTTTACTGTTCCTATAAAACTTTAGTTACCTTAAATGTTCTTGTGTTGAGGAGTTACTGATCAGTCATCTAGTTATGGCACATTTTGCATGATACCTAATATTATTAATAATAAAAGATAGATAACTTTCAACAATTATAAGTACCTTAGTGATCTGCATGCATCCTGATTTCTATAAATCTCTTTTGCTTACCTATCTGGGAGTCTTCCAAAGGTTCCTCAACATCATCATAGCTATAGGGCAGCT
>JANRMT010016103.1:0-10784 GCA_026402145.1 Polypterus bichir lapradei | reverse complement strand
TTTAAACCTTTTTAAGTTCGTATGCATAGCCCCATTTGGCCGTTTTAACATTGATATTTAAAGTGTAATTTTAGAAACACAATGTAGATACTTGACTATCAGTAGTATAATCTCGTGCCAGTTGTTGAAAATACTAAAAAAAGTTGCATACTTAACGTTAACAAAATGCATGGCTTTCTACAGAGACGTTATTTTTTCAGCAAGATGTATTGTTCAGAATGTATTTAATGTGTTGGTTTATTGTGCATATCTTGTTTTGTATCACAGATTCACATGTCATTGGAGTAAAGAACCATGATCGTAAGTAACTAGCTTTAATAATACAATTGTAATGTAATTTAAATTTTATAAACCAAGGAATTATCCCTTAAGGATGTTAATATGTTTTGCACACTGAATAAAATACATTTTTGTTAAAAATCTGAATTAGTATGTACAGTTCTGGTATCAAAATGTTTCATGTCATAGGTTTGCATATTATCAGAAACTTATTTGAGCAAGGGTATACTCAGAAGGAGATGGTTAAAGTAATTGAGGTGTTTGGAGGAGGAAAAATATCGTAAGTTAAATATTTTCATAAATTTTCATAAGATTTTGGATTATATCTTTATACTTTGGGAAATGTCATTCATAATCATTTTTAATTCCAAATTTCATTGTACCATATGCTATTGTAATTGGTTCACTTAGTGTGTATTGTGTAAAAACATAGTTCAGTATTAAGCATTCATATTTTTGCAGTCTATAAATTATTTTGGTAGAACAAACATGTGCAAATGATTTTTTATCAAATTTTATCTCAGATAATATATTTCTTAGTGAGTTAATGCAGCAGATGACTACAGCATAAAAGTTTGTTCCACCAATTACAAATATTATTCATTGTTTTAAGATTTAAAGAACAGAAGGACATGGTTAATTTTTGTAACATTTTCAGAGATCGCCAACTGAGAAGACTTTTGCACAAAATGAAATTATTCAGAAGGAGTAATGACCGCCCCAAAAATGAAATTTTTGCTGCAGTTGAGGTACCAGTATTACTGACTCCTTGATTATGGAGGTGATCATTAAGTGAATTAATTAAATCCAAATTATTTTTGTATCTTAGAGTGAATTAAAAAAGTGGCCCCCAATGAAAGGTGTTCGAGCTATGTATAGACGTGTGAGGGACTTCAGAGGAATTCGACCATGCTATCGGTATCCTGTGTCTAATTCTACAGCATGTTTTATCTATTTACGGTGTTTCTTTGACTACTTGGTTAACAGTAAACACTCATTCCCTTCCTTAAATATGTGACTTCAAAAATTATTTTTTTCTGTAGAAATGATGTACATGAAGTAATGCGTCAATTGGATGCAAGGGGGCTGCACAGACGACAGCCAGGAAATCGCAAAATTCTAAGATGCCAGTACTCAACAAAGGGCCCCAATCACACTTGGCACATTGATGGCATGTCTTATATTGGCTTTGTTTTTCTGTTTTTTTCTAATGTACATGATCCATATGATAAGAATAGAAAGTGCAAAACTGTGAAATCTGAGATTCTTACAAGTTACTTTAAACCCAATGTTTTTTAATGTAGATGCAATGTTATTACTGTGTTTGCAGGGTTCATTTATTGAATTTTGTTTGTTACAGGAAATGATAAATTGCGTTTTTATGGAATCTGGATTCATCTGTGTATTGATGGGTATGTAGAGACAAGATGAATCGGTATTATTGTGATCAATACTGTTCTGTTAATATGTATATTCTCTATGTATGTTTTTTGCATATTTTCATATCTTTATGTAGATATTCAAGACGTGTTATATGGCTACATGCAGGGACCTCCAATCGGAATCCACGTTTCATTGCTAGATATTTTCTTGATGCAGTGGAAACAGAAAATGGTGAAACGTTTACTTTCGTTTCCAGTTAATTCCTATAATAAATTAGTTTCTTTAGCTGCATATTGTTAGAAGATTTTCTTAATATTTTATAGCGCACTTTTCTGGCTGTGTGCTTTAAATTACTGTGTTTTATTTATTTTTGAATTGTTATGGCTATAGGTTGTCCACGCCTTGTGAGAGCAGATAGGGGTTGCGAAAATTCTTTAGTTGCCATTATACAGATGTCTTTTAGATACCGTCACCATGACAGCTTAGCAGGAGTTAACAGTTTCAGATATGGGAAGTCTATACATAATCAAGTAAGTATAAAAAAATACCAGATTGTTGTATATTTCGTTATTGTGACTTTACCTTTAAAGATGAAAGACCTATGTACAGTAGGAAAATGCACATGCTTTCAACAATTACTGCATCATAAAGCCTATCAAAAGTAATGTGATGTGTGACAATATCCCTTGTGAGTATTTGCTGACAGGAATTAAATGACTGAATTTAATATTTTGGGTGAAAAAATCACCAATATTATTATATTCTGTTTTTATTTCTAAAAGCGAGCAGAGTACTTTAATGGATACCTAAAAAAATCATGGATATGTTTCTGGCAAAAACATTTTGAGGTATGTAATGTAGATGTAATACATGTCTCTGATTAACTAATGATTACATATAGTATTGTTAGCATTTTTTCCCTTAGTACACCTAAGAAATTTTGCCTTTTTGACAGGCAATGGTGGAAGCTGAAATTTTGGAACTATCCAATCCCATACATATGTATGTATTGTACATTTATTTATTTATATATATTATATATATGTTGATTCATATACACAGTATATGTGTAAATGCTTATCTATTTATTAGTTGATATTTTTCTAATTAAAAATTATATTTACATAATGGAGACTGAATGTAAGGTAAGATGTAAAGAGGCCTGAGTTTCCTCAAAAGCTTGCATATTGTAATCTTTTTAGTTAGCCAATTAAAGGTGTCATTTATGGGGAAATTGAAACACATACAGCAGCAGACTCACAGGATAAATAATAAATCCAAACTATCAATCAGTCGATAAGCAAATATAAATATAATGTATATTGTGCAGATATTTCAAAAAGAACTTCACGAGTGCCCCTGGTGGAAGCATTGAATTGCCTGATAGCAGTTTGCAGAAAAGATCCCCAGAGGTGCATCTTAATACACCATGGTGGAATGAGCCTGTGGCTAAAAGTACTCCAAGACACTGCCTACTGGAGGGGATTTTTCATGATGGCATCCAATTTTGCCACAGTCCTCTTTTTTTACAACCGCTTCCAGTGTGTCCAGGGTTTGCCCTGTCATGGAGCAGGCTGTCCTGATACGTTTGTTCAGGCACTGTGCTTCTTTTGTGCTCAGGTTGCTTCCCCAGGAGACTGCAGCATGGAACATCACACTGGCTACTATGGACTGGTAGAACATTTCCAACAGTTTGCTGCACACATCAAAAGACCTGAGTCTCCATAACTAGTACACTCTGCTCTGGCCCTTCTTGTACAGAGACACTGTGTTGTCAGACCAGTCCAGTTTGTTGTTTATGTGAATCCCCAGGTACTTGTAGCTCTGCACCTCTTCCACGTACACGTCCTCCCCTGGATGGTGATTGGTCAAAGGAATTTTGTCTTGCTGATACTGAGTTGCAGGTTGTCCTGACACCGCAAGACAAAGTCCTCTACAAACATCCTGTGCTCTTGACTCGTCTCCATTATTAATGCAGCCTATGATGGAGGAGCATCTGAAAATTGAAAAATACGAGTCAGTGTATTTTGGTAATAAAGATGCTTTTTTTGTGAAGGACCTTATGAAGTAATCAGCAAAAATGCTGTATTTTTGAGCATTATAACGGTTCAGTATTTAGCTCTATTGTATTGCCAGTAGGAAGTATTGGCCTGGTACCTATCTATATGGAATCTTCATGTTAACCACATATAAGAGTAGCTTTTTCCAGAAACGTGTTTTCCTTTGCATCACATATACATGTGTTAAGGTTACTTGGCATCCCGAAGTTTTGGTGAATGTTGTAATTGTGTGTACCTGTGAGAGAATACAACAAGACTGCCATGCTATTCACAGTTGCTTGTGACTGGATACACTAGGATAGTTGTCTACATCACTATAAAACAGTTTAATCAGGAAAGGAAAAAAAAAATGTTATATATTTCCTTCTGTTTCAGACACTGTGTCCAATATTGCTTTTTACCTCTAATTGAAAGGCAGCTTTACTCTGAGCGCATTGAATGGAACAACCACAGGATTCGTAAGCAGACTTTAGCTGCAGGACCATTTGGAAAACCAGACATGCTCTATTTTTGTCCTCCATCCGGTAATGTTACCTTTAAACAGAGCCTATCCAAATCTATTTTCATGCTTACCTGATAAGGTTTTATGTTTAAACTATTTTGGACAAAACTATGATAACATATTTAAGCCAACTATTAATTATTTTTTCACATTTGGTTTTATCTGTTAGCTCAGAAACTTCAGCCTTGAAGAACATAAACTGTATAAACAACACCGTCAAAAGTAGCAATAAATTTCTCTCTCACTGAGCTACACCACAAAAAAAGTTAGGTTAGCTCAGTTCTTTCACACACGGCAATCTTCTGCTTCCCACATTTTATTTGTTGCCATAAGGCTGCAGATTAAGGTTCTAAATGATTTAAGATCAATAGTTTTAAGAATTCTTTGATTCCCAGAGTTATAAGCATTTTGAATTCCAGCAGTTGTAAGAGTTATTAGGTAGTATTAAAATTATTTTTCTTTGTAAGAATCTCGTGTGCCTTTGAGTATGTACTGACTTACTGTCATGTGATTAGTCTTGGCTTGTTTTCCTGTGTCTGTGTAACAATATTCTGTGCTTTTACACTTTACCACTGCAAACAAATTTCCCTCTGAGATCATAAAATCTGCCAAACCTAACCCATTGTCTAATCTGTTTTTTAGTATTGTATTTTGCATATATGGTATTATGGAGAGTGCTCATTTACTGTCTACTCATTCCACTCATTTATTTTTTGTCATTAATAGGAACTCCAAATATGCTGTGCACAATTGATGATGATCTTCAGCAGCATGCAGACACTATGGCTTGTGAAAAGGGATCCACCCTGACTGTGGCCAATGTTGCTTTCAGGCAGTTGTGCTCCACTGTTTTTACTCTCCCTAGATCAATGGATGGTTATTCAGTTGATGATGCTGTTGCTTCCTATCTAACAACTGCAAATCACATCACAACCCTTATGGCCAGTTTGAATCTGATTGAGCCAGATAACTTTGTACAGGCTTTTGAAATATATGAAAAAATAGTAAATTCTTCTCATACTAAATAAATTTTGTTGTTGTGAAAATGAATTGGTTTAATCATACTTTTTTTTTTTTTTTTTAGCCTTTACACATTATAAAAATTTAAAACAACCCAGAGGATATTTATATAGAACCTTTAGTATCCTTCCATAATCCATGTTTAACCATTATCAGTCCATTAATTTTATGAACTTGAACTGATATTAGAGTTCCTTGTGACAGAAGAATCAAGCACCATTTATGAATTTGTTGAGTACAACTTAGATGGCTGATTTTCTTCTCTGGGAGAGACATTATTTATTTGCATCACAATTTTACAGTCATAACATCAAGAAGAACAACAATCAAAATAATTGTACGGACTTTTTTCCTGCATACAGTATATAATTTAACACGTTTTAATGACAGGAAAAACTAAACATTTCACTTTCCTCTTGGGGATGAATAAAACAAAGGTCATTATCTAAAACATTTCATTTTCTAATTACCAATGGTATCCATAATGTTTTTTTAAATCAGTGTTGTCCAATGATTTTAACAGAAGAACTAGGTTTGAGGCCGAAATTCTTTCTGATGGTGTATATTTTAAACATGTACATATTAATTGTGTGCAAAATGAATCAAATTTGTTTAAAGCATTTGGAGCTGCCTCTTTTGACATTAACTGGCACAGCTCTTTACAGGTCTTTACAGACCATGGAACAGTGTTTGTGTACAGCTCTAAAAATGTTATGCCGATGGACCATATGTCTGAATGTACAGAACAAGGTTGATAAGTTAGCAGACATTCAGGAGCTGTGTAAATAGCAGTACCACCAAGAGGTCCACTTAAAAGCCCAGATATTTTGCTCCCTTGCCTTAGCGAAACTGAGTCAGGAAAATTGGCTAAACCCCAGTCGGTAAGGTAGGCCTTTTTGCTGCTGCCTTCAATCTAGATGACAAAAATTACAGAAATGAAAATAAATTTACTTAATGAAACACAAATGATCAACAAAGCATAGGTTTGTTACCTAAACAGAATACATGTTTACCCTGCGTTTTGCACAAAAGTAAACACAAGCTTAGAATTCAAAATGTTAAACTTGCGATTGTGACTGATATAGAAAAACATCCCAAAACAGCTATTTATTTTTATATGGCCCAGAATCACATAAAGAATGTCTAAATAGAGTTTAATAGGCCATATTAATTTACAAAAGAGGTATCAAAGTGAAACCATACTAAAACAGTAACTCTTTTGTTTTCCTTGTATTTTCAATTTCTGTTTAAAAAATATATCCCACCAGGATGTTTGCAGGCTTCAGGTCCTGGTGTATTACATTCTTAGAATGGATGTATTCCACAGCCATTGCCACATCCAGTGCAACATAATTTTTTTCTTCTGCTTCTAACTACAAAATGAGAAATGATTTGTAAAATCAACCTGAATTATCCAAGTAATATTCAATGCATCAATGTCAGGAAGTTATCCTAAAAAAGCTGATGTGAACTTGTAATTTGTATAATTTTATTTATAACGCTAATATCTATATCACTATAAACAGTAAAATTGCCACTGTTAAATTAACACTATAGCTGCATAGATGGTCCATACTTTCCACATGTACAATTTAAAATGTTACCTTAATACTATTAGAATTGATTTAACAGGGTTAGTGTAGCTGTTTACCCTTTTACGATGCCTTTTGTAGCACTTAACAAAAACTACAGGTAGAACTTTACAGCTTTAGCAATTCTTTAATTTTTTTAGGTTATCATGGAGCTACATTACAAGCACATAATGTGATAACTACACAGATAGGAAAATGAAACAATTTAAAGCTGCCTGAGAAAGTGGAATGTTAACTGGCAAGCTTTTTACCAAGGATGCAAAATGAAACTGCTTATAAAGGTATCTTGAATAGTCTATAGGAAGAATGCCAGAAATAACAAACATATTTATCCTTTAATAATCCATTTTTTTTTTTCCTTTTTAAAGGAGTATTATTGCATTTATATTAACTTGCATGAATAGAAAGCAATTTTTTCACATGACACATGGTAACATAAAAAGATTTAGAATGGTTTAGAAAAACAACTAACAATATCCTTTTTTAGAATGCATATTTTCAAGTAAAAACATTGCTAATTTTTGAAAAGTTAATTTAAAAGGTTCAAATGTCAAAAACTCTTGTTATATCAAGTTAAAGACAACAGAACATTCCATACCTTCACTGAACTGTCTGCACTATGAAGTACAACGTGTAAACTTGCTCCATTGCTATGAGTATATACTGATCTTTTTTGGTAGCAGCCAAGAATCTAACAATATTTGGATGAGAAAGTCTTCTACAGATAAAAAAATACCAACATTAAACGTAACTGTACATAACATGTTCATTTACAATTCTCCTTAAAAATAAAGACTTTACAACACATTGTAATGTAAATATCCTTAAATTGTCATTTTTTTTTGTCTTTAATACAAGCTTTTAGAAAAGTTTTCTTTTACATTCAGTTGTCTGATGTTCACAGTTTTCAGAAACCAACAGTAAACTAAACAAATTTAAACAATCAAGTTTCACTACAAAAAATATAAAGGGAAAAAAGAACTTACAAACAAACAAGGATCTCATGCAAAAAGTCATTACTGTCATCAACAGGAATCTTCTTTACTGCTGCTGGTGTTCCCTGATATGAACCAAAGTACACAGTTCCAAATGACCCTGACCCCACAGCCAAATCAGGATTGAATTTGATTTGTCCATCATCAACATATGGAACTCGTGGCATGTACACTTGTGAAGGAAATGAAAAAAAACAAAACAAAACAAAAATAATACCATTGAGCTAAAAATAACAATCATACAGACAACTAAAACAGTTAAGTTAAATGAGGCAGCAAATGTTTTACAAAACACCAAACCCTTGAATGCAGCATTTATGAATTTAGAAGAATAAATCCCCCTTTTTTTCAAAATACAAAAGTATTGCTTTTCACTATGTCTGCATTACAACATACCTGGAGGAACTGCATGATAAGGAGGTGTTTGAACATCAGACTTTAATGAACCATCTTCCATATTTTCAGCAATTGCTAGTGAACAATGTTTTTTACTAGATGACACCATCAGCTGAAGAAAGTTATGAACATAAATTCACTTTCAATTAACAATGATTTTTCTAATGCAGTAAAACAATGGCATAAAATGAAAAGCACATTATTTTTATTTGATTAAAACTGTATTTCAGTCTTACCTCAAAGGAAAAGCTTCCTGAAAGTTGTGCTATTAGGCAAAATTAAAAAAGAAAATCACAAAAAACTCCAGACAAAGAAAAACAAATTAATACTAATCTAGGTTTAAATTAAATTAATTATAAAAATATTTCAATACCTTGTAAGTTGTCCATCATTGGTTTTCTCTATAGGAAAGCAAAACACAATCATCAGTTAAATGTATATAATGTTTTGCAGATTCTGATTTCTCAGTTTAGGTAAGGGTCAAGTGCTGCTCTGTTATAGTTAAACTTTAAAGAAGTGAAAAAGAGTGTATGTGTACTTTAGCAGCAATGTAACTGTAGTAAATTTTAAAATCACTAACACTGTCCTTCCCTATAATGAAATAAAAAATAATCATCTTGGTAATCTGGAATACATCAACTCATGTAGTAGAAGGAGAAATCGATAGTTAAAGAAGTATCTGGAAATACTTACAAAAGCTTAGCTGTTAACAAACAAGCACTAAAAGGACTCTTGCCATTTTTTTATGTTCTCAAACAGTATTCAATAATCTTTTTTAAATACTCACCTTACAACAGGTGGAATTTTTCTTCAAACGGCCTGTAACGTATTAAGAACATGTTACACTGATGAATAAGTCTAAGAAAATAAATGTGTCAAATTTTAAATTCCACAAACCTGAGGTTTCCTGCAAAATTGGATTATCCTGTTAAAAAGTAATGTTTTTATTTTTATTAATGTGATTATTTCATCCCTCTCTATTGATAAATAATTTCTAGAAATATTTTATAATAATCTGTAAATACTTGTCTGTACCATTGCTGCATTCTCCACTAACATGGATTTTGTCTGTGTTAAATTTTCACTTCTAGATGCCAAAGAAAGCTGTCCAACACATATCACATCATCTAAGGAGGATACAAAAAACATTAAAAATGCCATATTCAACTTCCATCTGAATATTATTTGACAGTATGTTTCAATTGTCAAGAATCTTGATCATAAAAAAAATTGAAACATCTTGTTAATTGCAAAATAAGACATTATCTTCTCTGTGGTTATTTTATTCACAGCAAAATACACCACTCATTATCAAGCAATATTTATTTACACAGCAAAATTACCAGTGTTACAATAACTCTTACAGTGTCAAAGCAACACTTTAATGTGCTTACATATAGAAACCATGGACCAATATACAGTAGATGTTTAAAGTGTTAATTTACTATTGCACATTTTGGTTTGTATGTAACATTTCTGTGTTCATGTTTATATTAATTTTTCGATTAAATGGCAATACGTTCAGTACATAACACAGATTAAACTATTAAAAAAGTACCTAAATCTCTACGACCAACATATAATGTTTTCTTCCATATATCTGGAATTTCATTTAATGATAAATACTCCTTCTCAAAATCTGATTTGGGCCACCTTGATCCATCCGCATTGCACAGTGTGTACTGAGCTTCATTTCTTTTGTCATCTTTCCAAAACATTTCTTTGGCTTTCTCTATTATATCATCATAACCATCCAATGGTTTCATTAAAAATTTAGGAGGCTCTTCTTCCAGCATTATCTTATGGTATTTTCCAGGTTTTTTTTTTTGTTCTAGGTCTCCATTCCATTGCCAACACCTTCACCTTAAACAAAAATTGTATTTAGAACTTTGATATAAAATTCACAAAAGGTACTAAATGTGAACTAATGTGCATAAAAAAGAAAATTGTACGATTAAGACAGGCAGTGTGGCATAGCAGTTAAGGTTTTGGACTGCAAACCCGGAGCTTGTCGGTTCAAATCCTGGTACTGACACCACTGTGTGACCCTGAGGAAGTCACTTCACCTGCCTATGCTGCAAAAAACAAAAGTAATGTAACAAATTGTGCCTCAGATGTTGCAAGTTGCTTGGATAAAGGCATAAGTCAAATAGACAAATATGTATTATACATATAGGAACTATTTTATTTTCAGTTAAGTCATCTGCAGCAAACCTTTATAAATGAGGGTTTCTCCTTTTTACATAGTGCAAACTGCTTCTTCTTCACTGATGTTTTTTCTTGGATGGCTTTTTTCATTTCATTGAAAATTAAAGCAGCATCTGCCAAAATATGTAACTTTCTTATTAATTTTTCAATATTGTGTAAAATAACTTCATAAAGTAACATAAAAGGTTTAAATACAGGTTATCCTTTTACACTAAAAAATTACTAAAGAGATACAAAAAAGTAAAATGTATGTGTTGTTTTTCTTTAGGGAGATTTAATATTACTGAAGAAAGAAAAAAAAGTAAAACGGCCAAATGGGGCTATGCATACGAACTTAAAAAGGTTTAAA
>JANRMT010016085.1:0-11241 GCA_026402145.1 Polypterus bichir lapradei | reverse complement strand
TGTATCCAGTTTATTTCTAATAGCCTCATTGTATCCATTATTGCCAAAGTCGAGTTTTGAAAGTCCCTAAAGTCTTACTGTCTACCACACTACTTGGTTGCTTATTCCAAGTGTCTATCGTTCTTTGTGTAAATAAAAATTTCCTAATGTTTGTGCAAAATTTACCCTTAACAAGTTTCCAACTGTGTTCCCGTGTTCTTGATGAACTCATTTTAAAATACAAGTCTCGGCCCACTGTACTAATTCCCTTCATAATTTTAGACACTTCAGTCATGTCACCTCTTAATCTTCTTTTGTTTAAACTGTAAAGGCTCAGCTCTTTTAATCTTTCCTCATAATTCAACCCCTGTATCAATCAATCAATCAACATTTATTTATATAGCACATTTTCATACAAAAAAATGTAGCTCAAAGTGCTTTACAAAATGAATAGAAAAATAAAAGACACAATAAAAAATAAACATAAATCAACATTAATTAACATAGAATAAGTAAGGTCCGATGGCCAGGGTGGACAGAAAAACCAAAAAAAAAAAAAAACTCCAAAAGATGGACAAAAAAAAATAAAATCTGTAGGGGTTCCAGATCAAGAGACCGCCCAGTCCCCTCTGGGCAATCTACCTAACATAAATCAAACAGTCCTCTTTGTATTTTGGGTTTTCAAGGAAGGACCTGATGATGATGATGTAGCCCTAGAATCAGCCTAGTCGCTCTTCTCTGGACCTTTTCTAGTGCTGCTAGGTCCATTTTGTAGCCTGGAGACCAAAACTGCACACAGTACTCAAGATGAGGCCTCACCAGTGCATTATAAAGCTTGAGCATAACCTCCTGTGACTTGTACTCCACACATCAAGGCGCTATATAACCTGACATTCTGTTAGCCTTCTTAATGGCTTCTGAACACTGTTGGGAAGTTGATAGCTTAAAGTCCACTATGACTCCTAAATCCTTCTCATAAGGTGTACTCTCGATTTTCCGACCACCCATTGTGTATTCAAACCTAATATTTTTACTTCCTATGTGTAATACTTTACATTTACTGACATTAAATTTCATCGTCCACAAATCTGCCCAAGCCTGTATGCTATCCAAGTCCTTCTGTAATGATATAACGGATTCCAAATTATCTACTAATCCACCTATCTTGGTATCATCTGCAAACTTAACCAGCTTGTTACTTATATTCCAATATAAATCATTTATATATATTAAAAATAGCAGCGGCCCTAGCACTGACCCCTGTGGAACATCACTCTTAACATCGGCCAGTTCTGATGAGGTTCCTCACACCATCACCCTCTGCTTCCTGTGTCTGAGCCAATTCTGCACCCATCTAAACACATCACCCTGAACTCCCACTTCTTTTAACTTGAGGCCCAACCTTTCATGAGGCACCTTATCAAATGCTTTCTGAAAGTCCAGATAAATAATATCATAAGCTCCACATTGATCATATACTTTTGTTGCCTCCTCATAGAATTCCAGCATGTTAGTAAAGCACAACCTCCCTCGTCTGAGCCCATGCTGACTGTTCACAATAACTCCTGTCCTTGCCATGTGTTGCTCAATCTTATCCTTAATAATTCCTTCCATTAATTTTCCTGTGATGTTTCATGTTAAGCTTACTGGCCTATAGTTGCTTGGATCTGCCCTGTCACCCTTTTTATATAATGAGATGATATTTGCCATTTTCCAGTCCTTCGGAATCTCTCCAGTGCTCAGTGACTTCCTAAAAATATGTGTCAAGGGTTTATATATGTACTCACTAGCCTCCTTAAGAACACGAGGATAAATATTATCTGGGCCTGGTGATTTGTTTGATTTCATCTTATTTAATCTGAGCAGCACTTCTCCCTCTACAATTTCCAAATCCCTCAGTACCTCCTTAGTAGTCCCTAAATAACTCAATTGTGCTCCACTCACTTAGAATCTGGAACCAATGTAGAAAGCATTCTAAGACGGAGAAGCTTCTATCTGTGGCACCTCTGCAGGAGAACCACCTCTTTCAACCTTCAAAAACATATGCAGTTTTTAATATCTGGAAAAAATTTGGAATTAACTTGCTCAGAGATCTTTATATAGACAACGTCTTTGCATCCTATGAACAATTACATTCCAAATTTAACATTCCAGCTACACATTTTTTTCACTATCTTCAAATCAGGAACTTTGTTAAACAGAACCTTCCAGATTTTCCTCATCTTCCACCCTCATCCATGCTGGAAAAAATATTGCTCAATCTCAAGGACTTAGACTCCATCTCTACAATATATAAAATCATTTTACAATCCCTCCCTTTCAAAGATCCAAGAGGACACTGGGAAAAAGATCTCTCAATCAGTATATCAGAAAAGGAGTGGAAAGTAGCAATGCAGAGAATTCACTCGAGCTCCATATGCGCAAAGCATACAATTATACAACTCAAAATTATATATCGAGCACATCTGTCTCGACTAAAACTCTCCAAAATGTTTCCAGGGCATGAACGTTGCAACCAAGTCCCAGCCTCACTGGGTCACATGTTCTGGGCCTGCACCAAATTAACATTATTCTGGACAAAAATTTTTAATTACCTTACAGACAGCCTTGGTCTCACAATCCCTCCTAACCCATTAACAGCTGTGTTTGGGGTTCTTCCAGAGGGGCTTAAAGTGGAGAAAGAGAAACAAATTGTGATTGCATTCACTGCACTTTTGGCACGCAGACTTATTCTGTTAAACTGGAAGAACCCAAACTCTCCTCTTTTAAGTCAGTGGGAAACCGATGTGTTATATTATTTGAAATTGGAAAAAATCAAATACTCAGTTAGAGGATCCGTACAGACTTTTTTCAAAACATGGCAGGATCTAATCAGTAATATTTTAAAAATATGTTCATGAAGCACAGAGATTTTATTAATTTAGGTATGTTTAAAAGCTGTAAAATTTTTATGCCGTTTGGCTTGCTCTCTCTCTCAAGGGTGGGGATCGATCTGTTCTTGACCCTATTTTTCTCTTTGTAAAAACTTGATTGCTTTGTATGGAGTGCAATAAAATTAAAAAAAAAAAAAAAAAGTAGTCCCTGTTACTGCTCTGATGTTATCCTCTTGCTCACTTGTGAAAACCTCAGAAAAATGTAAGTTTAGGGCATCTGCTATTTCACTGTCTGTATCTTTTAATTCCCCTTTACTATTCCTGATGAACTTGACCTCCTCCTTGACTGTTCTTTTACTACTAAAATACTGAAAGAATCTCTTAGGGTCTTCTTTCGCCTTATCTGCTATATTCCTCTCCAACTGTCTTTTAGCCTCCCTGATATCCTTTTTAATGGTTGCCCTCATGTTCACACACGCTCTACGATTCACTTTGCAGTCATTAGTCTTATATGCCTTATACAACCGTTTTTTCCTTTGTAACTTCTTTTTTTAAATCTTTATTAATCCATCGTGGAGTTTTTTTTTAGTTTCCTATTAATTCCAAATTTAGGAATGTATCTGTCCTGCATTACATGTAAAACATTTTTAAACCTGTTCCACTGCTCCTTGACTGTCTCCACACTTAAAAGCTTATCCCAGTCTATCCTACTTAGACTTTGTTGCATCTTCTCAAAATTAGCCCTACCAAAGTTCAACTTAACAATTTTAGTCTTTGCATCTGCACTCTTACAAAATACTGAGAATTGTATTTCATTCTGGTCACATGACCCTAGTGGTTCAATCACCTCTACACCCTCACTTCTATCCTGATTATTACAGAATACTAAATCCAGACAGGCTTCACCCCGTGTTGGTGCTTTAACATGCTGTGTTAACAAACAGTCACTGATTACTTCTAAAAACTCCTGCTCTTGTGCTCCTCCACCTGCAAGGTTATCCCAGTTAATATTTGGATAATTAAAGTCCCCCATGACTATAATATCCCCCTGTAAATTTACTTTTTTGATATTACTAAAAAGATGTGTGTTGAAATTACTGTCTGAATTGGGTGGTCTATAACACACTAAAATAAGACCTCTTTCCCTAATATTTTCCAGGCGAAGCCACATGTCCTCACTAAGATGGGGCTCATCATCCAACTGAAGAGGACTTACATTTAAACCCTGTTTGGCATAAACAGCAACCCACCTCCTTTTCTGTTCTGTCTATCCTTCCTAAAAAATGTGTACCCCTCTATGTTACACTCATCCCGATCTTTGTTATTTAGCCAGGTTTGCGTTATTGCTATAATATCATAATTATGCTCTGCTACATACAACTCCAACTCTCGTACCTTATTTTTGATACTTCTAGCATTAAGACAAGCTATTTTTAATGTGTTACTCCTTCTACATTTAAATGTTTGCTTAGAATTGACATTACTATGCATTTTTATTTCTACACCATTGTTTGTTCTTCCATGTATAGATCTAAATCTGGCCTGTCCTAAACTCCCTGACCCCCCATTCACTAGTTTAAACAATCCTTGACTAGCCTATACATACGCCTCCCCAATACATCGGTGCCCCTCCGGTTCAGATGTAACCCGTCACGGCGGAACAGGTCCCATCTGTTCCAAAAGGAGTCCCAATGCCCCATAAACCTATACCCTTCTACCCTGCACCAAGATTTGAGCCACGCGTTAAGCCTTCTAATCTCCTCAATCTTACCTGGACTGGCGCGTGGCACAGGCAGAACTTCGGAGAAGACTACCTTGTCAGTTCTGCTCCTCATCTTGGTACCTAACTGTTTGAATTTGGAATGCACAGCGCTCGTTTGACTTAATCTGTGTCTTTGGCAACATGCTTATCCAACACAAAGCAGCAAGTCGGGTCTTTAGGGTGGAATAAAAATCAATGCAACAGCTCATAATTGAGGACTTGGGACCTCAAGTATAAATGGTGCGTATGCCCGTTTCCATGCTCACTTCAAAATTTTCACAGCAGCCTCTCCCCTTGCGTATGCACTTTTCTGCTCGGTTTTGCAAACATGATACACAGAAGTTCAATATGGTGTCCCGCAGGGCTCTGGCGGCACTCAGCGTCAAAGCAGCATTAATGTTTCTGTGGTCTGCTTTTCTTTTTTAGATTCACATGCGGGTTTTATCAAATATACAGAAATTCATTGCATATCGTTTACAGATGTAATTCACTTGATTGTAATAAATTCTGTAACAATATAATGGCTGACCGGAGCTGTGGCCGTAAGGTGGTCGGTGCCTGTCGCGGCGGCAATCCCCAAACCCGTTGGTGGACACCGGCGGTGAGGGATGCCGTCAAGCTGAAGAAGGAGTCCTATAGGACCTTTTTGTCCTGTGGGTCTCTGGAGGCAGCTGATAGGTACCGACAGGCCAAGCGGAATGCGGCTTCGGTTGTTGCTGAGGCAAAAACTCGAGCATGGGAGGAGTTTGGAGAGGCCATGGAGAACGACTTTCGGACGGCTTCGAGGAGATTCTGGTCCACCGTCCGGCGTCTCAGGAAGGGGAAGCAGTACAGTGTCAACACCGTATATGGTGGGGATGGTGCGCTGCTGACCTCGACTCAGGACGTTGTGGGTCGGTGGGGGGAGTACTTCGAAGACCTCCTCAATCCGACTAACATGCCTTCCAATGAGGAAGCAGAGCCTGGGGACTCTGAGGTGGGCTCTCCCATCTCTGGGACTGAAGTCACCGAGGTGGTCAAAAAACTCCTTGGTGGCAGGGCCCCGGGGGTGGATGAGATACGCCCGGAGTTCCTTAAGGCTCTGGATGTTGTAGGACTGTCTTGGTTGACACGTCTCTGCAACATCGCATGGACATCGGGGACAGTGCCTCTGGATTGGCAGACTGGGGTGGTGGTCCCCCTCTTTAAAAAGGGGGACCGGAGGGTGTGTTCCAACTATAGAGGGATCACACTCCTCAGCCTCCCTGGAAAAGTCTATTCGGGGGTTCTGGAGAGGAGGGTCCGTCGGATAGTCGAACCTCGGATTCAGGAGGAACAGTGTGGTTTTCGTCCTGGTCGCGGAACAGTGGACCAGCTCTACACCCTTAGCAGGGTCCTGGAGGGTGCATGGGAGTTTGCCCAACCAGTCTACATGTGCTTTGTGGACTTGGAAAAGGCGTTCGACCGTGTCCCTCGGGGAGTCCTGTGGGGGGTGCTCCGGGAGTATGGGGTACTGGACCCCCTGATAAGAGCTGTTCAGTCCCTGTACAACCGGTGTCAGAGCTTGGTCCGCATTGCCGGCAGTAAGTCGAGCCCGTTTCCAGTGAGAGTTGGACTCCGCCAGGGCTGCCCTTTGTCACCGATTCTGTTCATAACTTTTATGGACAGAATTTCTAGACGCAGCCAGGGTGTTGAAGGGGTCCGGTTTGGTGGACTCAGGATTGGGTCACTGCTTTTTGCAGATGATGTTGTCCTGTTTGCTTCATCAGGCCGTGATCTTCAGCTCTCTCTGGAGCGGTTCGCAGCTGAGTGTGAAGCGGCTGGGATGAGAATCAGCACCTCCAAATCCGAGACCATGGTCCTCAGCCGGAAAAGGGTGGAGTGCCCTCTCAGGGTTGGGGGCGAGATCCTGCCACAAGTGGAGGAGTTTAAGTATCTCGGGGTCTTGTTCACGAGTGAGGGAAGAATGGATCGTGAGATCGACAGGCGGATCGGTGCGGCATCCGCAGTGATGCGGGCTCTGCATCGGTCTGTCGTGGTGAAAAAAGAGCTGAGCCGTAAGGCAAGGCTCTCAATTTACCAGTCGATCTACGTTCCTACCCTCACCTATGGTCATGAGCTATGGGTAGTGACCGAAAGAACGAGATCGCGAATACAAGCGGCTGAAATGAGTTTCCTCCGCAGGGTGTCTGGGCTTTCCCTTAAAGATAGGGTGAGGAGCTCAGTCATCCGGGAGGGGCTCAGAGTAGAGCCACTGCTCCTCCGCATCGAAAGGAGTCAGATGAGGTGGCTCGGGCATCTGATCAGGATGCCTCCTGGACGCCTCCCTGGTGAGGTGTTCCGGGCACGTCCAACCGGGAGGAGGCCCCGGGGAAGACCCAGGACACGCTGGAGGGACTATGTCTCCCGGCTGGCCTGGGAACGCCTTGGGATTCTCCCGGAAGAGCTGGAAGAAGTGGCCGGGGAGAGGGAAGTCTGGGCTTCTTTCCTTAAGCTGCTACCCCCGCGACCCGACCTCGGATAAGCGGAAGAGGATGGATGGATGGATGGATGAATATAATGGTGCACAGAGTGGCCAAACTATTTCAAGTTCCATGGCTGCTTTAGCGTTGTTAGAAGACATCGCAAATGAAATAATTAGAAGCACTCCACGCTGGGATGACCTGGGATGCAAACCCATAATCTCTATATTTTTAGGCAGCTGCGATAATTTTGCGCCGCTTGCATTGATATCAAAAGTAAAGACTTTCACAAAAAGGCCCGAACCCCTTCATAGAAATGTCATGTGATCTGGTGGCAGTGAACGCAGACATACTGTACAAAGCATGCATGGTGTCCACTGAGAAAAGATGAGGGTTCTTGGCTCAAATTACAGAGGAACTTTGTCATTGCTTCCTACAAGAAGGTATAACAAAGTAAGTGGGCTTTTATTCAAGAATAAGGCTGAATTAAAAAAAAGTCATTCAAATGATGTTGCTGTGAAAGGGTTTGAATGGATATATTTGATATGATAAATACATTTCATTTGATTAATAGTCTGTGTCTGTGCTCCTAAGTCATTATTCACCATCTACTGTATTTCTGTAATTGCATTAATTCTGTTACGTATATAATTTTGATTTTGCTAGTTAATATATTACTAACTACTGCTATCGGAAATATTAACATTATAAAAATCAAACCCTTTCTCCCTTTGGACACATGTTAAAGAATCAGCCTCTGAGGTTCACAGTTTAAATATTCATATTTGAGGAGCATTCAGTTTATAGTTTGGATTATATGTAGCACACATTAACTTAAGCTGCCTAGCCACTGAAGCTTTATTCCTCTGGTTGCAAATGAAGCATTACTCTAATACAGGGGTGCCCAATGCGTCGATCGCGATAGACCGGTAGATTGCAAAGGTAGTCCAGGTAGATTGCGTTGTGCTCAAAAAAATTTTTTTTTAAACGTGAGTCTATCATATATCCTCCCTATGGCATTTGCAAAAGTTGCTTATTCCCTGATGTTTCATAATAAAGCATGCACTAGTTAAATGGCTCTTAACCTATGAGGTTACATATAAGAGGCGATTTCTTTCTAAGGGTTTACATTTTGGTGTAAAGCTTTACAAACAACAGCAAATTAAAGCCAACTTTACAGTAACTTATAATCAAATCTTACCGCAAAATTAATCTCGGAATATTAATAATAAACGGGGTCAGACTAAGAGATCTGCACCCTTATTCCATCATTGGCTAATTTATGTAATAACTGTAGCTTAAAATATGAAAAAAAATCAGTTAAAATAATAAACATAAATGCATAACCATTACTTAAAAAGTCAGACCTAGACCCACACATTCTTAATAATTATAGACCTGTTTCTAATTTAACCTGTCTTTCTAAAATACTAGAAAAAGTAGTCGCCAATCAGCTTCAGTCACACCTTACGCATTACAATTTATTTGAGAAATTCCAGTCTGGTTTCCCCACTGGTCATAGTACAGAAACGGCACTAACATGAACGACATTCTGATATCCTCTGATGAAGGAAACTCCACTGTAATTATGCTGTCAGACTTAAGCACAGCATTTGACACCACTGACCATTCAATTTTACTACACAGGCTAGAAAATGATGTTGGGTTTGCTTGGTTTAGTTCTTATTTATCAAATCGATTCCAATATGTACAGAAATGAGCTGACAGGACTCCATCATTATACACAAAGGTTCAATATGGTGTCCCGCAGGGCTCAGTACTGGGACCTTTACTGTTTTCACTTTACATGCTTCCACTTTGATCTATCATTAGAAAACATAATGTTAATTTTCACTCGTATACAGATGACACCCAGTTATACTTTTCTTTTAGATCAAATGAAGTTTCTCCGATGTTCTCTTTAATTAGTTGTGTTAGGGAATTAAAGGAGTGGATGGATGAGAACTACTTGTCTTTAAACACAGATAAAACAGAGATGTTAATTGTTGGAGGGAATGACGTTGAATGACAACAATATTTTGTCATCATTTAACTCAGTTGGAATCCCAATTAATTTTACTGAATCAGCCCGCAATTTAGGAGTTATCTTTGACTCTAGCATGTCATTTAAAGCGCATATTACAAAGTTGTCCAAAACATGTTTCCTCCATCCTTAAAAATGTTAGGAAATTAAGACACTTTCTACATAAACAGGATTCTGAGAAATTGATTCCTGCATTTATTTCTATTAGGATTGACTACTGCAACACGATGTTCACTGGATGTTCAAACTGTTCTTTATTCAGCCTCCAGTTAATCCAAAATGCGGCTGTAAGAATTATTACAAGAACAAGAAAATACGAACACATAACTCCAGTTCTTAAATCCTTACACTGGCTCCTGGTTAAGTTTAGGGCAGATTTCAAAATCCTCCTTTTAACATATAAAGCCTTAAATGGCCAAGGTCCGGCTTACTTGTCTGAACTTATCATGACTTACAAACCAAAGCGCAAATTTAATATCTCAAGATGCTGGTCTAGAGTAACCTCTCTCTCTCTCTCTCTCTCTCATTTCTCCTAGGGCACGAAGCAGAAAATGGCCGACAGTGGGGTAACTCGCGTTGAAATCGTAGTGGAAGAACTTCAGGCACTCGACGGACAGATTCAGAAACTCCTGTCCCGACGGAGATACCTTAGGGATCTGAAGGCCCGGCTGTTGGATAAACCGTCCTCACCATCTATAACCGGCGAAACATCAACCCCACGTTGTGCCGACCTCACCCCCGCGTCTCGTAGGAGCGACGCCGCTGATGACCTCGGTGGATTTCAGCTATGCAGGCGGGGGGTCAAGGCCAGAGCACCTCCATCGGCACAGGCGAGCATCCTATCCCAAAACCAGTTTGACCCTCTCCGCGTCCCCAGCTCGCCTTCAGCCCCTGGTGATGTAATAGTGGTAGGTGATTCTATTGTTAGGAACCTTAATGTCGCATGCCCTAATGCAAAATCGTTTGTTTCTTGTTTTCCCGGTGCTCGTGTCCGAGATGTGATGAGACGTGCACCAGCAGTCTATGAGAAACACAAGGAGAGGGCAATTGGAGCAATCGTTTTGCATGCCGGCATGAATGACATAAGGCACCGACAATCAGAAATCCTGAAGGCTGATTTCGCAGCTTTGATTAAAGACACGAAGGAGAGGACCCCATCGGCAAAGATCTTCGTTTCGGGTCCACTACCTCTCGTCAGACGATCCAACGAGTACTACAGTTGGCTGCTAGGATTGAACAACTGGCTACAGGGTTTCTGCAAGAAGAAGGATGTCGGTTTCATCAACAATTGGAATCTCTTTTTGGAAAGGCCGCGTTTCTTCAAGCGTGATGGCCTGCATCCGAACAGTTTCGGCGCCCGGGTCCTCTCCGAAAACATAGCGAAAGTAATTCGTTTATCTTGACTATCTATCTCTGCTCTTAACCCCTTCCGAAATGATACTGTTGTGCCAGGACATGATAAGTGTTTAATAGAATCTTCCGTTAAAGTGCACAACATTAGTACTGTAATAAGCAATCTCAATGCACGTAGAAAATCTAGGAAATACGGCATAAACTCCAATAATCTAATTAAAATTACCATTTTAGAGGAACAATGTATCAAAACTATTAAAACAGATCACAGATTAAACAAAAAATACACACAGAGCGGCGCTAATAAAAATAATTTAGTCCCTATTCCAAATATCAATAACGCACATAGTATTCATCTCTGCACCTCCGAAACATTAAATATGGCACTATTAAATGTTAGAGCTTTAACTAACAAAACGTTTTTTATCAACGATCTTATTAGTGATAAAAAAATAGATTTTATTGCACTAAGTGAAATGTGGCTTAACTCAAACGGCGCGGCTGTTTTAATCGAATCTGCGCCTCCGGATTACAGTTTTACTCGTGCAGACCGCCAGGGGAAAAAGGGGGGCGGATTGGCTAACATTTACTCGAGCCGGTTAAAATGTAAAGATGTCAGTTTTGGTAAGTTCAAGTCCTTTGAATATCTCGCCGTTGTTATCCAAGGAGATGCTCAAGTTCTAGTATTATCCGTGTATAGACCTCCAAAATGCAACGCGTCTTTTTCTGAGGAATTCTCTGGCTTAATGTCAATTTTAATTACTAACTATGACACACTCCTAATAGTTG
>JANRMT010016070.1:124427-137317 GCA_026402145.1 Polypterus bichir lapradei | reverse complement strand
ACCTGGTTCATTCCTACTGAAGTGTCAAGAAACCACATGCTTAGGCTGTATGTATGGTGCAAGTGAGATATTCAGTGTACTGTATGTTACGGCACTTTGAGCTACATTGTTTGTGTGAAAATGTGCTATATAAATAAATGTTGGTGTTTTTGTTGAAGGATAGGATCAATGTTTTGGATTGAATTGAAGACCCGTCTGTCACTGTCATTAATTGGTCTTTAATTCAAAAGCTCAGTGTCTGTTTATTTATGCTTAACGTTTGTGTACTACTCTTAATTTCCTAGATGTGTTCATATAATGTATGCAGTTAGGATATTGTGAGCTTACTACTGGATAGCTGACATGTGGATTATGTGGCATGAGAAACTGAAGATTTTTTTTATAAAAGTGTTAATAGTGTTTGCTTGTTGTACAGTGTTAGCCCCCTACTTGCCCCCATTGAAGCATTCTTTGTCATAAAATTTGTGATTTCTGTTCTCTATTAAATCATCAGATAAATCATTTTCTCTTCTGTAACAAATTACGCGGGGCAAGTAACAGATAAAAAAATATATAATTTTTGGGTTAAATATTCCTTTAATTACAGTGGTAGCGGCTCTGCCTCGCAGTAAGGAGACCTGGGTTCGCTTTGCATGTTCTCCCCATGTCTGTGTGGGTTTCCTTCAGGTGCTCCGGTTTCCTCCCACAGTCCAAAGACATGCAGGTTAGGTGGATTGGAGATCCTAAATTATCCCTAGTGTGTGCTTGGTGTGTGGGTGTGTATGTGTGCCCTGCCCGGGGTTTGTTCCTGCCTTGTGCCCTGTGTTGGCTGGGATTTGTCCCGTGACCCTGTGTTAGGATATAGCAGGTTAGATAATGACTGACTGACTATTCCTATAATTAACCACAAACATAGTCTCTAATACCTAAGTATATTTAGTAAATGGGTGTAACATCTGTAGATTCTGTACAACACAATGGTTTGCGGTTTCTCTTACGATATTTGTGAGTCACTTGTGTGGCGTAGCTCCCAAGATAAATATTTAAAAAATTGTAACTTAATTGTGTTAGCTTTTTCAACACATTTCTTTAATGACTTCCATCCATCCATCCATCATGTTCCGCTTATCCAAGATTGGGTCATGGGGGCAGCAGCTTGAGCAGAGAGGCCCAGACTTCCCTCTCCCCGGCCACTTCTTCTAGCTCTTCCGGGAGAATCCCAAGGCGTTCCCAGGGCAGCCGGGAGACATAGTCCCTCCAGCATGTCCTGGATCTTCCCCGGGGCCTCCTCCCAGTTAGACGTGCCTGGAACACCTCACCAGGGAGGCGTCCAGGAGGCATCCTGATCAGATGCCCGAGCCACCTCATCTGACTCCTCTCGATGCGGAGGAGCCGCGGCTCTACTCTGAGGTCCTCCCGGATGACTGAACTTCTCACCCTATCTTTAAGGGAAAGCCCAGACACCCTGCAGAGGAAACTCATTTCAGCCGCTTGTATTCGCAATCTCGTTCTTTCGGTCACTACCCATAGCTCATGACCATAGGTGAGGGTAGGAACGTAGATCAACTGGTAAATTGAGAGCTTTGCTTTACGGCTCAGCTCCTTTTTCACCACGACAGACCGACTTTAATGACTTGTAAATTGGAAAGTGTAAATATTATTCATCTGTATTTCTTGAATTCACTTTAGAGAAAAGCCGAGCAAAATTACACTTTTTATTGGCTAACTAAAAAGATTACAATATGAAAGCTTTCAAGGCAACTCAGGCCCCTTCTTCAAGATGTAATACAGAAACTGGGGTTCCCTGTGTTTATATACACACACTAGGACACTAGAATTCTCTTTTAAATTCTAAGTTATTATATTATGTGTGGTGTAGATTTTGGGCAACAGCACTACCTCATATATAATAAATGCTAGAGGCAATAATAATAGAAGTTAGAGGCTTCCATCCATCCATTATCCAATCCGCTATATCCTAACTACAGGGTCACAGGGGTCTGCTGGAGCCAATCCCAGTCAACACAGGGCACAAGGCAGGAAACAAAACCCGGGCAGGGCGCCAGCCCACCACAGGGCATACACACACACACACCAAGAACACACTAGGGGCAATTTAGAATTGCCAATGCTTTCAGCAAAAAATATGTCCCTAGGACACGAGTCTAAGACCAGACAGGCAAAGATGACTACACTTCCTGTTAAATACAGACAAATAGGAAGAGGAGAGTCCAGGGGGCCAGACACTGGAAGTGATGTCGGCCTGTCAATCATCTGGTCTGCAGAAGGATGAAAAGAAGAGACGATAGTATACAACGCTATCTTGTGCATTGGCGTTAAATTACCTCCACTAGAACCTGTAATAGCTGTCCACAAGATGCATGTGTGTGACAGTGAAAATAAAGGCATGATCACTATGATACAAATGTTCTCTAGTTAAAAGTACTTATAAAACTTGAAAGATGACATGCCAGTCCTAAACAAAACAATGGCACGGATATTTAAAATCCAATCCTTGAACATCACTATGTACATTATGTACTGTACAGCTCATCTTATAATTTAATGTTTAAATAACACAAGGGTGTGCTAAGGTCGACTGATTAAAGGGCTAAATTTACTTTCAGCTGGAACGCCTTGTACCTGGTGTGCATTCTGAAAATATTGAATGGTCATTGAAGGTCAGCTCTTTAACCACTTTTCTTATTGCCAACAGGTGATAGTCTGGGGAGACTATGGGCGTATGGACCACAAGTGTTTTATGGGAGTCGCACAAATCCTATTGGAAGAGTTAGACTTGCCTAGTATGGTGATTGGCTGGTACAAACTGTTCCCACCCTCCTCCCTTGTGGATCCCACATTAGCACCTCTGACCCGCAGGGCTTCCCAGTCATCTCTTGAAAGTTCAACAGGACCTCCGTGCATAAGGTCATAGTGGCCAGGCAGAAGATTCGGGCCAATTCTGAACTAAGGAACTGGGAAACAATCAGAACCAGAAGTAGAAATGATCAAAGCTTTGTTGGAGCCAGACAATCAATCTTGTTTTTTGCCAGTAGTACATTTTTCTTGAAAAAAAAATTAAAAGGGGGCTGTTACGAGTTAAACAAATATCACAAAACTGCTTTCAATTGGCAGAATCAAGCACCCGTTTAAATGACAAAAAATTAACTAAGTTAGCATCCATGAAGTTTTGGGATAGTTCCAAGCAAAACAACAAAATAACTGTTACATGAATCAACTCAAATAAACTGGAGTGTTTCTGACTTCATTACAAGTGAAAAACAAAAGCCACACTTTCCTCCAACCTTAAGCAGTGTTACATTACTGAGGTTATGTGCCTGTCTTCTGCACTTCCTCTGTAATGCTGGCTGAGTCCCATACCAAGGACTCTTTTTAAAGCAGTTGGAAGTGCTATAAGAGTGAGCTGACGTGGTGCTCTAAAGCACCGGCAACTGCACTTCTGGTTCCTTCATCAAAAACAGAATCTCTGTTTACAGCGACTCTCGCTGCTGTTCCTTTCTTAAATTCTTTTTGTATACAGGCACACAACTGCATTATGAGTAAAGATTTTATGTTTCCTGTTTTGCATGAAAGAAACCTATTTCTTAAGCAGTCTCTTGACATCAAGAGCTGAGGACTGTTAAAAGCAGCTTCAGACTTAAGTTTGATGGTACATTGTTAACTTGTTTTCTTCCTGCAATTCTACAGAATTGAATTTTATGTGTATAAATGTATATTTGATTTCCTGAGATGTTGACCAATAAAGGGGGTTTGGTAATAGGGCACTTTGAGCTGCCCCCAGAGCCTCCCAGATATAGTAAGTGTGTCTTTTGACACTTTTTTTTTTAGCCCTGGACAGAGCAAGGTACAACTTGTTGGATTTCACAGAAAGTTCTGGTGGAATGACCTGCACACATCCAGTGTTTATTTTATTTTTATTAAACTTACATTTTACATTATTTTAAGATTAATGCAAGCACAAAAAGCTTGATTTTTTTACTGCAAAAAATTTTGGAAAATGAAGCCCGTGTCTCAGTCTGGTGCTAAATGTCTATATAGCAATTTTATTTTTTACCCTATGGAAAAAGTGATGTATTACAGACCAAAATCCTTCCAATAAATACTTCATTGTAGATCTGTGGGGCAGATGTAGAAACTGTGTACAAACAAGATTTTCATTGAGATATATACTGGCTGCACCTAGCTATTATCTGTTAATAAACTTGCAAGGTCACATTTGCCATGTAATTCTTTAGGCTAATAAGGTAGATAACTGCTCGACCTGCTGAGCAGGAAGAATGAAAGTGTTGGTGCACTACATTATTATTATTATTAGATATTATTGTTTTAGTGTAACAATGGCCAAATTTAACTACTGGTAATTGGATGGTATATTTCTACTGAAATCAGTTGTCTGAACATTCCCCTGTGCTTCTAAATGAATTTCCAAATCATGTCATGTAAACATGTTTAATAAAGTTTACTTTCCATGTCCAGTAAGCCTGACTTGTTTACTTCATCAGTATTAAAAGTAAAATGCTGATGGTTTACAATTATTTGTTTCACCTAGAAAATGAAAATGTTCAATTGCACCTTTTCCTCTTTATATTACAGATGTGGCTCCAATGATTCTTGTATGTTTTATTAAAAAAAGAGCATTTCTTTACATCTACAAATAAAAGAATGTGTGGAAGACAATGATGACATGTTCATAAGTTTCTTTGCTGCTGGGTTACTTCTGGTTCAACATTCTGAATGGTTCAACAGTGTACTGTAAGTGTCTGTGTTTTTCTAAGTAAATTAAGCCACATGAAAAATATATAGTTTAAAGTATAAACATTTTAGAAGACTTTGATTAAATAGAAATCTATGTGTGATGCACACATCAACCTTATCATAAAATAAAATCAAAATGTTATAATTTAACTTAACATTATTGATTACCATGAACTACTTAATAATTTTACATTTCAGATTATACAAGGATTTCCTTAAAATGAAGTTGTTTATATGAAACTAATGTATAAAAAAAGGACAGTGCTATTCAGATATTTACATTAAAACTAATTATTTACAGATTTTATGCAATGTTATATTCATCTTAATCAAATTTTCAGAACTGCCAGAATTTCCTGTAACACGGACTAAGTGTGAACATTTTCATTAATTTTGTATTTTGCTGTATGTTATGGAGTGGACAGGCTTCCCATGTTAGGCTGTGTTATATCCATTCTGTGTTATATACTTTCTAAAGATGAATATTATATAAGAGAAAAAAGCTTAATTTCACAATAATTTTTAAATTTTGAAGGGTGGTGGCAATAGGGGGTAGGTGACACAGTGATGACAGAATATTCCTGAAAGAGGGCAAGTATACATCTGCTTTATATATGTGTACTAGAAGAGACAACCTGTTACTTCTCTCCCCTTTCAGAACAATGAAGGCCACAGATATCAAAATTGGAACTTTTATTGGACATCAAACAAATCCACCCAAGAGTATACTGCTCTTATCCGTTTGACGCTTGAGACGACTGTCCATTGCCAGCAGTTCTTTAACTTTGTTATTCTTCAAATATTCCAGATATATTTTTTTCTGATACTACTAGTGAAGTTTCCAAAGATACAGAGTACAATGTTGTATCATAACAACAAGCTTCTAAAGATTTGCAGGGGAGCCAAAAACAGTGACAGAATATGTCTTGCTTCAAGGTGATGCAAATAAGGAATATTCAAACACAGGCCCTGACATACCTGACTCTGCAGTTGTACAGCCCAGGCAGTAGCAGTGCTAGCAGCAGGGCTGTATGTGAAGAGTCTTTGCAGTCAGGAAAATACCCAAAAAAATCATAGAGTTTCTGAATTGAAATATTTAAGATAGTTCATAGTTAAGATGAGTGTGGAGATGAAAGTTATGAAAGATACCATAGAGGTTATTAAACAACAAGGGAAAGAAGAAGTGAAATGCATAGATAAATCTTATGAGCAAACAAAATTGTATGAAATCTTCTTTTTCTTCTTTCAGCTGCTCCCTCTCTGTGTTATTGTGTACTGTTGATCCCAAGTATTTCAACTCTTCCACCTTCGAAAACTCTACTCCCTGCCTCCTCACCATTCCACTGACCTCTCTCTCATTCACACACATGTATTCTGTCTTAATCCTACTGACCTTCAATCCTCTTCTCTGTAGACCATATCTCCACCTCTCCAGGGTCCCCTCAGCCTGATCCCTAGTCTCATTACAAATCACAGTATCAATGTGTAAAATAGATGTATATACAACTGGTGCCCATCTCAGATACATTTAACAATCCTCTTGATCTACTAAAATAAGAGGCTGCTCATAGATGAAAAAGCAACTACTGTACCTTAGAAGGTTAAAATAAAATTCTACAGAAAAAAAGGATTCTGAAGACAATGTCACATAAACAGTCATGTGTGAGTTCTTCATTTAAACCTGGGAGACATAACTAAGGAAAATGTACTCTGAAGACTTTGCTGTAAACATCTGATAAATTTCACAGACAAGAAAATATCTTCTGCTACTCCAGAGAAGGAAACAAATTCATTTTGAGTGCAAGGGTATCTACAGTTTTCTGGTTCTTTCTTTTATGAATGTTGAGAAGGAGACTACAGGTAGTGGTATGAAGCAATACATGTATGATGTAAACATAAATTTTGAGCTTCTGCAACCAGTAAAGAACTGGGATGTGGCTGAAGGTTAGACCCACAGATATGCTTCACCTGAGGAAACAGTGAGGAAATTAGAGTGCTTTTTCTAAATGTTTTAAAACATCAGTAGGGTTTGATTGAGGCCTGATCAAGGACTGGAAAGTAATGTAAAAGAACCAAGGGAAGTGATCATTGGTGGAAATAAGGAAATGTGAGAAACAACTCAGTTAAAGATTTGCAAATTACTAATGGTTTTCATAAGCTATATGCATTGTGTATAACATATACTGTAAATGTCCTTAATGTTGCTAACATTAAAATATTTCACTGTCCATGGTTAGTACATCTATGGCTGATTTCTTTTTCTGTTTTATTTTGTTTCTGTTTAGCCTTTCTATCTTGATTGTTTTCTATTTCTTTTTCCTTTCCTCCTAAACATTTATTATTTTATTAACACATCAAATTTTATTCTATTTTACCATCCTCTTTATCTTTCTGCAGATTTTCATTATTCTGTTGCCTAATACAATTCAATTAACACTTCTGTCTCTCACAATTCCCTGTTTTCTCTTTTACATACAGTGGATGATAACATTTGAATGGAAATGATTGCATAGAGACATTTTGCAGATTATTTTTCCTCCCAACCTGTGTCTGTATGGTGTTAAATGTCTATATATGTGTGTTTTTGTATATGTCTATGTATACAGTGGCCGGACCTAATTGTTATCTATACTAATAAAAGGCAAAGCCCTCACTGACTGACTGACTCACTCACTCACTCATCACTAATTCTCCAACTTCCCGTGTAGGTGGAGGGCTGAAATTTGGCAGGCTCATTCCTTACAGCTTACTTACAAAAGTTAGGCACGTTTCATTTCGAAATTCTACGCGTAACAGTCATAACTGGAACCTACTTACGTACATATATACGGCCATAGCCTGCAGCTCGGTTGCCGTATGAGGCGGAGTTTCGTCCCTCATCGTCACGCCTCCCACGTAATTGAGTGCCTGCCCATATAAGGCCATCCGTCAGCAGCAATCCAATAGACACGCTGCTGCTAAATATTCGCGGGTGAAGGACTGTGCCTATGCAAACGAAGATGAGATAGTCAGGGATAGACTAGCAGCTCACGTGAACTGAATGTGAATGCAGTATGCAGAGAACAAGCAAGAGCTCCAAAGAGCGCTGAACAAAAAACGCATTACACAATTGAGAAGGCAGCAAAAGAATATGAAGCGAGTGACGCATACAAGCATATTCATAAGTGCAGCTACTGTGGAAACAAAGCACGATGTAAACCTTAAGTTTAAATTAAGTTCATAGACGCGCTGCCACTGGCGTTTGTCATGCCTACGACGAATACGATATTTGTGAAATACAAGTTTAATGAGAAGATGCAGTGTATAAATGAGACTTCTGATCACTTTGTAACGGAGTTAAAATTGCTGTAATGGAGTTAAAATTGCTGGTGAAGGACTGTGCTTATGCAAACGAATAGGAAAGCAAGGTGTAAAGCTTAACTTTAAATTAAGTTCATAGACACGCTGCCACTGGCGTTTGTCATGCCTAAGACAAATAGGATATTCGCAAGATACAAGTTTAATGAGAAGACGCAGGGTATAAATGTGACTTTTGATCACTTTATAACGGAGTTAAAATTGCTGGTGAAGGACTGTGCTTATACAAACAAAGATGAGGTGGTCAGGGATAGAATAGTGTTTGGCACAAACTCAGCGAAAGTGCGAGAGAAACTTTTAAGTGCCGGGTCTGAGCTAACATTAAATAAAGCCTTGGACATCGCAAGATTGCACGAGATAGCACAAGCACAGCTTAGAACCTTCGATGCATGTACTCCGAGCAGCTCACGTGAACTGACTGTGAACACAGTACACACACAAAAAGCAAGAGCTCCAAAGAGCGCTGAACAAAAAACGCATTACACAATTGAGAAGGCAGCAAAAGAATATGAAGCGTGTGACGCATACAAGCATATTCATAAGTGCAGCTACTGCGGAAACAAAGCACATGGTGGAAAAAGTCAATGTCCAGCTAAAGACAGTGTAAAAAATGTGGTAAATTGAACAACTTCGCTAAAGTTTGCAGGACTGGGAAAGGTAAACCTGTGCATGCAGTGTGTGATGTCTCAGATAAAGAGGAAGACGAGCTGTTTATTGATGCAGTAAGAAAGGAACAACCCTCTGAATCTGAACAAGCCTTTGTAGACATATCAATAGGAAAGCAAGGTGTAAAGCTTAAGTTTAAATTAAATTCATAGACAGGCTGCCGCTAAATATTTGCAGGCAAATCCACAACTTAATACCGGGAATGCCTGTTAAACATCTTAGATTCACGAGTACCGATTTGGGTAGTGAACACTTCGATGAATGAAACCTGTTATCTTTACAACGGTCGACAAACACGGAATATAACTTGAACACAACACGTCCTCCAAATACGAACCTGATTGAAAGAAATAATGATAATCAAATCCTTGATGACAGCAACACTCATAACAGTCACAAAACAATTACATTGACAATCATGTTACGTTATTATTAAAATGTTTCCTTTTCTTTTTCATAACTTCTTTAACACACTACTTCTCCGCTGTGTAGCACGGGTATTTTGCTAGTCTGTTAATAAACAAGCAAGATCACATTTCTCTGAAATTCATTGGGCTAATAAGGCAGATTACTGCTCAGCCTTCTGAGCAAGAACAATGAAAGAGATGGTGCACTACATTATTTTTATGTTATTGTTTTAGTGTAAACAATGATTTTTAAATAAAGGTAAAAAAAATTAACAAATTTTTTTCTGTATTTCTATTCCAGAAAACAAACTCTAAAATCCAAAATAAGTATATTATTTAATCATTAAATTTTGCAACCTCAACCAGAAAAAAATGGTTTCATATTTTGGATCTTTGAATTCAGATGTTCTCTTTTGAAGAAGGTCCATTTAAATATTAAGTTCAACCCTGGTAGAAAAGTGATTTGGTGGGTCAAGTTTGTAACAACTGTACAATGACCAGAGGAATAGTAATTTTCATTTTCAAGGTAATCCCAGCCGCAGGGGATGCACGGTGTATTTCTTTGCACCGGTCCCAAGCCCGGATAAATGGGGAGGGTTACGTCAGGAAAGGCATCCGGAGTAAAAATTTTGCCAATTCAATATGCAGACAAAAATACAAATTTCCACACTGGATTGGTTGAGCCCCGGGTTAACAATGACCGCCACCAGTACTGTTAGCCAACAGGGTACTGGCGGAAATTGGGCTACTGTTGGCCGAAGGAGAAGAAGAGGAGGAGACGTGTCCAGAGGCAGGAGGAAGGTAAACAGAGTGGAACTGAGGGTAGCAACTATGAATGTTGGCAGATAGGATGGAGAGAAGGAAGGTTGATATATTGTGCGTGCAAGAGACTAAATGGAAGGGGAGTAAGCCCAGGTGGATCTGAGGTGGATTCAAATTGTTCTATCATGGTGTGGATAGGAGGAGAAATGGGATAGGGGTTATTCTGAAGGAACAGTATGTCAAGAGTGTTTTGGAGGTAAAGAGAGTGTCAGACAGAGTGATGATTATGAACCTGGAAATTGGAGGTGTGATGATGAATGTTGTTAGTGCATATGCCCCGCAAGTTGGGTGTGCAATAGATGAGAAAGAAGATTTTTGGAGTGAGTTGGATGAAGTTATGAACAGTATACCCAAGGGACAGAAAGTGGTGATTGGAGCGGATTTCAATGGGCATGTTGGTGAAGGGAACAGTGGAGATGAGGAGGTGATGGGTAGGTATGGTGTCAAGGAGAGGAATAAAGAACATCAGAGGATAGTGGATTTTGCCAAAAGGATGGACATGGCTGTGGTGAGTATGTATTTTAAGAAAAAGGAGGAACATAGGGTTACGTACAAGAGTGAAGGAAGATGCACACGGGTAGATTGCATCCTATGCAGAAGAGTTGATCTGATGGTGACTGAAGACTGCAAAGTGGTGGCAGGGGAAAGTGTAGTTAAGCAGCATAGGATGGTGGTCTGTAGGATGATGTTGGAGATCAAGAAGAGGAAGAGAGTAAGGGCAGAGCCCAGGATCAAATGGTGGAAGTTGAAAAAGGAAGACTGCAAGGTTGAGTTTAGGGAGAAGGTGAGACAGGCACTGGGTGGTAGTGAAGAGTTACCAGAAACTACAGCAGATGTAGTAAGGGTGACAGCAAGAAGGGTGCTTGACGTGACATCTGGACAGAGGAAAGAGGAAAAGGAAACCTGGTGGTGGAATGGGGAAGTACAGGAGAGTATACAGAGGAAGAGGATGGCGAAGAAGAAGCGGGATAGTCAAAGAGATGCAGAAAGTAGACAAGAGTACAAGAAGATAAGACGCAAGGTGAAGAGAAAGGTGGTGAAGGCTAAAGATAAGGCGTATGATGAGTTGTATGAGAGGTTGGACACTAAGGAGGGAGAAAAGGACCTGTACCGATTGGCTAGACAGGGGCCCGAGTTGGGAAAGATGTGCTGCAGGTTAGGGTAATAAAGGATAAAGATGGAAATATACAAGCGAGGAGTGTGTGCTGAGCAGATAGAAAGAGTACTTTGAGAGGCTAATGAATGAAGAGAACGAGAGAGAGAAGAGGTTGGATGATGTGGAGATAGTGAATCAGAAAGTGCAACGGATTAGCAAGGAGGAAGTAAGGACAGTTATGAAGAGAATGAAAAATGGAAAGGCCGTTGGTCCAGATGATACAGTATACCTGTGGAAGCATGGAGGTGTTTAGGAGAGATGGCAGTGGAGTTTTTAACCAGATCATTTAATGGAATCTTGGAAAGTGAGACGATGCCTGAGGAGTGGAGAAGTGTACTGTGCCGATATTTAAGAATAAGGAGGATGTGCAGGACTGTAATAACTATAGGGGGATGAAATTGATGAGCTACAGCATGAAGTTATGGGAAAGAGTAGTGGAAGCTAGATTAAGAAGTGAGGTGATGATTAGTGACCAGTAGTATGGTTTCATGCCAAGAAACAGCACCACAGATATGATGTTTGCTCTGAGGGTATTAATGGAGAAGTATAGAAAAGGCCAGAAAGAATTGCATTGCGTCTTTGTGGACCTGAAGAAAGCATATGACAGGGTGCCTCGGAGGAGTTGCAGTATTGTATGAGGAAGTCGGGAGTGGCAGAGAAGTATGTAAGAGTTGTACAGGATATGTAAGAGGCAAGTGTGACCGTGGTGAGGTCTGCGGTAGGAGTGACGGATGCATTCAAGTTGGAGGTGGGATTGCATCAGGGATTGGCTCTGAGCTCTTTCTTATTTGCAATGGTGATGGACAGGTTGACAGGTGAAATTAGACAGGAGTCCCTGTGGACTATGATGTTTGCTGATGGCATTGTGATCTGTAGCGATAGTAGGGAGCAGATTGAGGAGTGGTGGAGATATTCTCTAGAGAGGAGAGGAATGAAGGTCAGTAGGAACAAGACAGAATACATGTGTGTAAATGAGAGGGAGGTCAGAGGAATGGTGAGAATGCAGGGAGTAGAGTTGGTGAAGGTGGATGAGTTTAAATACTTGGGATCAACAGTACAGAGTAATGGGGATTGTGGAAGAGAGGTGAAGAAGACGTTTGGGAGACAAAGTCAGAAAGGCGAGATTGCGTTGGTTTGGACATGTGCAGAGGAGAAATGCTGAGTATATTGGGAGAAGGATGCTAAGGATAGAGCTGCCAAGGAAGAGGAAAAGAGGAAAGCCTAAAAGAAGGTTTATGGATGTAGTGAGAAAGGACATGCAGGTGATGGGTGTAAAAGAACAAGATGCAGAGGATAGAAAGATATGGAAGAAGATGATCCACTGTGGCAACCTTCCAACCTGAGCCGACCCTCTAATGTACTCGTTCCTAATCCTATCCATCCTCGTCACACCCAGTGCAAATCTTAGCAACTTTAACTCTGACACCTCCAGCTCTGTCTCCTGCTTTCTGGTCAGTGTCACCATTTCCAGCCCATATAACATAGCTGGTCTCACTACTGTCCTGTAGACCTTCCCTTTCACTCTTGCTGATACCCGTCTGTCACAGATTACTCCTGACACTCTTCTCCACCCATTCCACCCTACCTGCACTCTCTTTTTCACCTCCCTTCCACAATCCCCATTACTCTGTACTGCTGATCCCAAGTATTTAAACTCATCCACCTTCACCAACTCTACTCCCTCATCCTCACCATTCCACTGACCTCCCTCTCATTTACACACATGT
>JANRMT010016070.1:105383-124327 GCA_026402145.1 Polypterus bichir lapradei | reverse complement strand
GGGGGAGGTCAGTGGAATGGTGAGGATGCAAGAAGTAGAGTTGGCAAAGGTGGATGAGCTTAAATACTTGGGATCAACAGTACAGAGTAATGGGGATTGTGGAAGAGAGGTGAAGAAGACGTTTGGGAGACAAAGTCAGAAAGGCGAGATTGCGTTGGTTTGGACATGTGCAGAGGAGAAATGCTGAGTATATTGGGAGAAGGATGCTAAGGATAGAGCTGCCAAGGAAGAGGAAAAGAGGAAAGCCTAAAAGAAGGTTTATGGATGTAGTGAGAAAGGACATGCAGGTGATGGGTGTAAAAGAACAAGATGCAGAGGATAGAAAGATATGGAAGAAGATGATCCACTGTGGCAACCTTCCAACCTGAGCCGACCCTCTAATGTACTCGTTCCTAATCCTATCCATCCTCGTCACACCCAGTGCAAATCTTAGCAACTTTAACTCTGACACCTCCAGCTCTGTCTCCTGCTTTCTGGTCAGTGTCACCATTTCCAGCCCATATAACATAGCTGGTCTCACTACTGTCCTGTAGACCTTCCCTTTCACTCTTGCTGATACCCGTCTGTCACAGATTACTCCTGACACTCTTCTCCACCCATTCCACCCTACCTGCACTCTCTTTTTCACCTCCCTTCCACAATCCCCATTACTCTGTACTGCTGATCCCAAGTATTTAAACTCATCCACCTTCACCAACTCTACTCCCTCATCCTCACCATTCCACTGACCTCCCTCTCATTTACACACATGTATTCTGTTTTGTTCCTACTGACCTTCATTCCTCTCTTCTCTAGAGCATATCTCCACCTCTCCAAGGTCTCCTTAACCTGCTCCCAACAGACCACAATGTCATCAGCAAACCTCATAGTCCACTGGGACTCCAGTTTAATCTCATCTGTCAACCTGTCCATTAACACTGCAAACAAGTAAAGGCACATAGTCAATCCCTGATGTAATCCCACCTCCGCATTGAATGCATCCATCACTCCTGCCGCAGACCTCACCACAGTCACACTTTCCTCGTACATATCCTGTACAACTCCTACGTACTTCTCTGCCACTCCTGACTTCATCATACAATACCACAACTCCTCTCGGGGCACCCTGTCATATGCTTTCTCCAGGTCCACAAAGACACAATGCAGCTCCTTTTGGCCTTCTCTAAACTTCTCCATCAACACCCTCAGAGCAAACATCACATCTGTGGCGTTCTTTCTTGGCATGAAACCATACTACTGGTCACTAATCATCACCTCCCTTCTTTACCTAGCCTCCACTACTCTTTCCCATAACTTCATGCTGCGGCTCATCAATTTTATCCCCCTTTAGTTACTACAGCTCTGCACATCCCCCTTATTCTTAAAAATCAGTACCAGTACATTTCTTCTCAACTCCTCAGGCATCCTCTCACTTTCCAAGATTTCATTAAACAATCTGGTTAAAAACTCCTTTGCCATCTCTCCTAAACACCTCCATGCCAACATTCAAAGTTCCTACCCTCAGTTCCACTTTCTTTACCTTCTTTCTCTCCTCCTGTCTTCGGACACGTCTCCCCGCTATTCTTCTCCTTTTTCGGCCAACTGCAGCCCAATTTCCGTCAGCACCCTGTTGGCTAACAGTACTGGTGGCGGCCTCAACAGATTTGGTATAGATATTTTTTATTATTGTCCACATATTGATCTGGCAAAATTTTACACCAGATGCCCTCCTGACATAACTCTCCCGTGCTTGGGACCGGTACAAAGAAACACACTGGTTTGTGCATCCCCTGTGGCTGAGTTGGATTACTGTACACTCAAATGATCTGTATAAAATAAAAGTCTGTTTTGATGTATTTGGGCTCTTGTGATGCTCTTTGGGTTGGGCTGCCACCTTTGAAATTCCTGTGTATGTAACAACTGTCCAATGTAATTCAATACAGGTCACCTGATCGCTTAGTCATATTTCAGCGCATTTTGTGTATTACATCTTTGTCTCTGTTTTAATGATAAACACTCAAACTCTATTTTTACAGAATATTTTCTAAGTTCCTGCAAATAAATTCACCTCCTAAATGAATAATTATGTGGAAATACTTAAAGACCATTATAATGCAACATTGACTACATTGTGAAACATGTACAGGATAAAAGACCCTACATTTAATAAAAGAGAGTGTGGCAGTCAGATTTCTTCTTCTGCTGACTCCCAGGAACAAAAAAAAAGCACAGCTGCCAAAAACTCTATTAACATGTTTGAACAGTCTGAAGTGATTTTTGTTATGTGTATTACAAGCAGTCCAAAGTGTCCTCAACACTGCGTTCTCTTTGTTCATGTTATTTTGTACACACTGAGAATATCGCTCAGGTGAAGGGCTAAGTTTTCAAGTGTCCCATTCATCTGTGTCTTTTAAGCAACAGTGCGTATAAGCACTTTAATGGTTTACAAACAGTATATGAGAAAAAGTAGAAATGGTTAAAATTAATTGTACTATATTTTATTAAAAACAACGTGAAGCATACTACAACTGCAGTTCCTTCTTTAATTCATTGATTGCCAGCTCCACAACACAACTGAACTGGAGTTGTGTACTGTGAAACAGCAAGTCAGCTCCGATCTCACACACATCATCTGATGTCTGAATGGTGTTTTTTTTTGCATTTAATGATTTAATTTATCTTAAGCATTCACAAGCAATTTTGCCTGCACTGTTGTGGGCAGACTGCCTTTTCTTTTAAACTGTCTTTTGGTGCCTACTGACAGTCCCATTTTTGTGATGGGCTTTGTATTCTTCAAGTGTACATAACATTTGAAGGTTGCAGCTTTTAAAATCTCAACCATAATTGTTTACCGTGTTAGCCATTATGAATGTAGAGAAAAGCCAAGCAAAATGACACCTTTTATTGGCTAACTAAAAAGATTACAATATGCAAGCTTTCGAGGCAACTCAGGCCCCTTCTTCAGGCAAAATGTAATCCAATAATACAATTATATAAAAAGAGTGATCGGGCACGTTTAAGTAAATATAGGCTAGTAAGCTTAACGTGCATCACCTGTAAATTAATGGAAGTAATTATTAAGGAAAAAAACAGGAGTGTTGGTGACCAGTCAACATGGGTTCAAACGGGAAGGTTGTGTTTTACAAATATGCTAGAATTTTATGCGGAAGCAGCAAAATGAGAAGGTGGGAGCGGAGGATGCCATCATCTACATGCTAAACCGATCCGTCTCCCACTTGGACAGAGGCAGTGGTGCTGTAAGAATTATGTTTTTGGACTTCTCTAGCGCCTTCAACACCATCCAACCTCTGCTCCTTAGGGACAAGCTGACTGAGATGGGAGTAGACTCACACCTGGTGGCATGGATCGTGGACTATCTTACAGACAGACCTCAGTATGTGTGTCTTGGAAACTGCAGGTCTGACATTGCGGTCAGCAACACAGGAGCGCCACAGGGAACTGTACTTTCTCCGGTCCTGTTCAGCCTATATACATCAGACTTCCAATACAACTCGGAGTCCTGCCATGTGCAAAAGTTCGCTGACGACACTGCTATCGTGGGCGGCAGGAGGAGTAGTATAGGAACCTAATCAAGGACTTTGTTAAATGGTGCGACTCAAACCACTTACACCTGAACACCAGTAAGACCAAGGAGCTGGTGGTGGATTTTAGGAGACCCAGGCCCCTCATGGACCCCGTGATTATCAGAGGTGACTGTGTGCAGAGGGTACAGACCTATAAATACCTGGGAGTGCAGCTGGATGATAAATTGGACAGGACTGCCAATACTGATTCTCTGTGTAAGAGAGGACAAAGCCGACTATACTTCCTGAAAAGACTGGCGTCCTTCAACATCTGCAATAAGATGCTGCAGATTTTCTACCAGACGGTTGTGGCGAGCACCCTCTTCTACGCGGTGGTGTGCTGGGGAGGCAGCATAAAGAAGAGGAACATCTCACGCCTGGACAAACTGGTGAGGAAGGCAGGCTCTATTGTAGGCACGGAGCTGGACAGTTTGACATCCGTGGCAGAGCGATGGGCGCTGAGCAGGCTCCTGTCAATCATGGAGAATCCACTGCATCCACTGAACAGGATCATCTCCAGACAGAGGAGCAGCTTCAGCGTCAGACTGCTGTCACTGCCCTGCTCCACTGACAGACTGAGGAGATCGTTCCTCCCCCAAACTATGCGACTCTTCAATTCAACCCAGGGGGGCGGTAAACGTTAACATTATTCAAAGTTATTGTCTGTTTTACCCGCATTTTTATCACTCTTTAATTTAATATTGTTTTTCATCAGCATGCTGCTGCTGGAGTATGTGGATTTCCCCTTGGGATTAATAAAGTTATCTATCTATCTATCTATCTGGATTTTGATGAGGTCCCATAGGAGAGGTTGGGCATCAAACTAAAAGTGGGAATTCAGGGTGTAGTAAATAAATGGGTACAGAATCGACTAACACACAGGGCAAGGTGGGCTTTGGTCCAAGGAACCTTATCAGAATTTGGTGATGTTAAAAATGTTTATTGCTATGCTAAATGTCTCATGCTATTTTTAATACGCATAAATGATCTGGATAGAAATATTAATAACAAGCTGGTTAAGTTCGCAGATGACACCCAGCTGGTAGGAATGACAGATAATGTAGAATTAGCAGTATTATTGCAGAGGAATTTTTCACAGCATACAGGCTTGTGCAGGTTTGTGACAGATGCAGTTTAAAGTCACTCAATGTAATACATTACATGTAGAAAGTAAAAATGTTAGGTTTAAATACATAGTGTGAGGTCTGAAACCTGAAAGTACGTCCTTGGTGCAATGTCTGCACATTCTTCTGCCCACCTGGATCTCCACATTACACTCTGCCTATGTGTTTCCCCCTGCTAATGCCTCCAAGCAAGGGGAAACATGGGGTCAAGTTCCATGGCTTTCTCTGTGATATTTTGTACATCCTTATGTCCACTTGGGTCTTTACATTGCTCTCTGTATTTCTGCTGTTTCTGCTAAAAAGTGTGAATGCCTCTCCATAAGGAGACACAAGTTGAAGTACCAAGGCATCTCCCTGACCAGGTATGATTCCTCAGAGTACTTTGCATCCATTGATTGCTGAGTGACTGTTCTTGTTAACAGCCCCTGTGAATACCACCTTTCTCTTCGCCAGATAGAAGCAAAACCTGCATTCCAATGTGTTTACATCTGTTGAACATTTTGGGGGAATATGTACTGAATATCAAGAGAACAAGTGCATAACAGATGGACTCATTTATAGCACCTGGTTCAATTAGCCACATGTTGCCTATAAACATATTACATTCATGCTTTTTAGAGCTAGACAGGATAGACTAGCATCCTGTGTGTGTACTAGGTTATAAATGTATAATATCCCTATTTTAGTTAAATACATCACAAAAGATATGGATGTTGTTTGAGCTTGTGCAGGGGGAGGTACTTATTGATACTTCAATATTCAATTCTTTTTTTTTTTTTTTTTTTTTTTTTTATTAATTTTATTACAATCCATACAAAGCAATCAAGTTTTTACAAAGAGAAAAATTAAGAACAGATCGATCCCCACCCCTGAGAGAGAGAGCAAGCCAAACGGCGTTAAATTTAAATTTAGGCTTGTAAACATACCTAAATTAATAAATTCTCTGTGCCTTATGAACTTATTTTAAAATATTACTGATTAGATCCTGCCATGTTTTGAAAAAAGTCTGTACGGATTCTCTAACTGAGTATTTGATTTTTTCCAACTTCAAATAATATAACACATCGGTTTCCCACTGACTTAAAAGAGGAGAGTTTGGGTTCTTCCAGTTTATGAGAATAAGTCTCCGTGCCAAAAGTGTAGTGAATGCAATCACAATTTTTTTGTCTTCCTCCGCTTTAAACCCATCTGGAAGAACACCAAACACAGCTGTTAATGGGTTTGGAGGGATTGTGAGTCCAAGGCTATCTAAAAGGTAATTAAAAATGTTTGTCCAGAATAATGTTAATTTGGTGTAGGACCAGAACATGTGACCTAGTGAGGCTGGGACTTGGTTGCAACGTTCGCAGGTTGGATCATGCCCTGGGAACATTTTGGAGAGTTTTAGTCGAGACAGATGTGCTCGATATATAATTTTGAGTTGTATGATTGTATGATTTGCGCATATGGAGCTCGAGTGAATTCTCTGCATTGCTACTTTCCACTCCTTTTCTGACATATTAATTGAAAGATCTTTTTCCCAGTGTCGTCTTGGATCTTTGAAAGGGAGGGATTGTAAAATGATTTTATATATTGTAGAGATGGAGTCTAAGTCCTTGAGATTGAGCAATATTTTTTCCAGCATTATTCAATTCTGATCGTAGTTCATATTTTGTCAGTAATTCAATCAGTACAAAAGGTAGACACACTAGCACACAGAAATACCACCAAACCACGTTAGTGTTAGTTCATAAAAACGTGAACAGTTTATTAAAATTGTAAATGGAAACAATGAAGATACTAACTAGCCATGGCCTGCTAAGCTTTGTGACCCATAGCATTGCTCACAGTGAGTATATGATGGAGGCCAACACAGAAGCGAGCCAAGAGAAAACAGAAACACAGCAAGAGAGTCAGCATTCATGCTAGGCTGAAGGCTAAGTCAAATAGACCATTGCTGAGAACTATTCTACTAGCAAACGTCCACTCTATTGATATGAAGCTGGATCATATCAACCTACATAATATCACCCAGCGTGAATTAAGGAACTACTGTGCTTTTGTTTTCACAGAAATGTAGCTACATGAGAACATCCCAGACTCTGCCTTCTAGCTAGACAAGCTAACCATCTTCTGAGCTGACAGACACGTTGTGCTGTGCATTAAGACTTGTGGAGGTGGTTGGAATGTATATATCAACAGGGACTGGTCTTCTAATGCAACAATAATCTCAAGTCACTGCTCAGCACCGGTGGAGCTTCAATCAGGGAGATGCAAGCAATTCTATTTGCTGAGGGAATTTTCTGCGATGATTGTTGTCGTGGTGTACCTGCCTCCCAGCACCAATGCTAATTAATTGCTGGGTGAACTGTATAATGCTATAAACAAACAGCAAACCGCATACACCAACAGACTTTAATTATGCCAGTCTGAAATCAGTCCTACCAAAATTCTGCCAGCAACGAGAGGGCAGAATATACTGGATTAGGTTTATACAAACATACATGTCAATGTCAACTTTATTTATATAGCACATTTAAAACAACATAGGGATGCTGTGGCCAAAGTGCTTTACAATAATAGAATAAAAGAAAAATGTACAATTAACATGAATAACATAAATAGAAATAAAATAAATGAACATAAATAAAATAAATAATAAATAGAAGTAATGTTGCATAATCACAATGAGGAAACCATCAGTATTACTGAAGGTCACGGAATGCAAGTGAATAGAAGTGAGCCTTTAATCTCGTTTTGAACAGTTTAATTGTAGACAGCTCCTTTATGTGATGAGGTAAAGAGTTTCACAGGCGAGGAGCAGCAGCTGCAAACGCTCTGTCCCCCTTAGTTTTACACTTGGTACAAGGGACAACAAGAGACAACTGACCAGAAGATCTAAGCACTCTGGATGGCTGGTGTAAAACACACAATTCAGATAAATAAGCAGGAGCAAACTCATGTAAAGATTTAAAAACTAGCAACAAGATTTTAAAATCAATTCGAAAACTGACAGGCAGGCAGTGTAAAGAAGCTAATATTGGAGAAACATGACTGTGCTGCTGATACCTCTCTCCCTGACATATTAAATACCTTTTATGTACACTTTGTTGCCCATTTCACCTCCTCTAAATGACCACGTGGCCTGTCTGATGACAGATGAGGTGATGGGAAGCTTTTTTAGGGTCAATCCATGTAAAGCTGCAGGACAGGACAAAACACCTGGACAAGTAATTAAAGAATGTGAGGGTCAGCTGGGTGACTTCTTCACAAGCATTTTCAATATATCCCAAGCAGCTGTACCTGTGTGCTTTAAGGCTACCACTATCATACCAATACAGAAGAAGCAAATGGTGACGTGCCTGAATGGCTACAGTCCCTTAACCCTTACATCAATTATCAAGAAGTGCTTTGAGAGTACAGGTAGTCTCCAGGTTATGGACACCCGACCTACAACATATGAATGGGGCTGCAGCTGCGATGCATGCGCCTCAGTAACTGCCGCTTTGTCATCTTCGGCCTGGGGATGCTGCAAGCGGTGGCTGGACGGCGGCTGGACGGGGTCGATTTCGCTGCTCGCGCAGTGTAGTGTCCGTCGGACGGCTCCCGGCGGCAAGCGGTTTCACTGCCCGCCCCCCGCTGCAAGTGGTAACCCTTTGTGGCTGAACGGAGGCCATTGAGGGTGAACGGGGAGGCAGGGGGTAGCATTGTAGTGTGCCTTGGATGGCTGCGGGTTGAATGGGGCCGGTGGTGAACCGCCCCTCGCTACCCCCATTCATTCTCAATAGCAAGCCTGCTTGTACTGTTACGCACAATGAAGGAAGTTGTCTCTTGTCAGTACAGGGTGTTCCAGGTCTAATTCTGCAGATCCAGATCGTTTGGATGACTTTGATTTATGCAGGGACGATTCCAGTTCGGCGCGAAGACCATTCTTCGTGTGGTTTGCACACTTCTCGATGGTCCCGGATTTTTCGGGTGATTTCCTATATAATAAACTGAATAAGTTATAGTGTAATGAAAATTGCATAATTAGATGTGGATCACCCTATACATCAGACGTGTTGACGACTGGTGCCTAATCTGCTGTGATAGCGTATAGAGTGCTGTACAGAAGAGCTCATCGTAACCTTTAGTCTTCACCCTTCAAGAATGCCTCTGAAACACAAATCTGATGCAAGTGCTGTTGATACAGTAAAGAAGAGAAAAACCATCACCATGGAAAATAAAGTAGAAATAATAAAAAGTTCAGAGAGAGGTGAAACTCCATCATTCATTGGCAGAGCACTTGGTTACAGTTGGTCAACAATAGCATTTATTAAAGTAATGTACCTGTTCCGACTTGCATACAAATTCAACTTAAGTACAAACCTACAGTCCCTATCTTGTACGTAACCTGGGGACTGCCTGTAAAGTCATTTCGTACATCAAGGTCAAACTTCCAAGTTCCATGTATCCACTACAATTTGCGTATTGCTCAAATTGATCCACCAATGATGATATTTCCACTTTTTTCCATCTCGCACTGTATCACATGGACAAAAAAATACATACGCCAGAAGGCTGTTGATAGACAGCAACTCAGTATTTAATAAAATTATTCCACAGAGGCTAACATCTAAACATAGATGATTAGGACTGAATGCATCATTGTACAATTGGATTTTGGACTTCCTCATAGCACGGCCCCAGGGAGTTAACAACAACATCTCCAGCATCATCACTCAGAGCACCAGAGCACCACAAGGCTACATTCTTTCTCCTCAGTTTTTCACCTTACTGACACAGGACTGCAGTGCCCAGTTCAGTTCTAATCAGATCATAAAAATAACTAATGACACAAAATAGCAGTATTCACAAAGAAGTGGTTGAGATTTTCAGTGCTTTTGTTTGAAGTTTCCTTATTTTACACTGAATCTTTGGCTACATACTGGACCATCATCACACAGTTTTATAGTCATGACCCCCTGGGATTGTATTTTGCTCATTTTTGCATGATTATTCTTTATACAACATGGCCTAACTATGAATTTGCATAGACTGGCATCTGAAGGAACACTTTTGAATATTTCACTTTGAATACGGTATTTGTATGTATTCAAATACAGAGCCTGTAGCTGCTCCATTTATGCAGGTTAGGTGGACTGGTGATATTAACTTAGTGAGTGTCTGATCACCTTGCAATGGGTTGATGCTTTGTCCAGATGTTGCTCCTGCATTGTGCCCAGTGTTTGCTGGGATTGGGCCCAGCTGCCCTCCATCCCTACAACAGATAAGCAAGTTAGGGAAATGGTTGAATAGATGAGTGCCAGCATGTTATTGTGTGAGACACGTGACGATGATGTTCTGTTTTCTCAATACTGTGAATGTCCTTAGAGTAAAAGCAAAATAAATCTCAAAGGGTTAAGGTGCACCCTCCCTGAGATATCTTACAGTAAGCACAGACTTTGAGACAAATGGTGGCCATTTCCTCACTACTCCTCTGCCTTTTATAGCCAAGGACCTGGTTGACATGTTCAACCTCAGTCTGTTTTCTTGGGTCAGTTAGCTCAAGGAAGTTTCTTCAGTTTCTACTTCTGATTTGCTGAGAGAAGGAGCAGACCCAGCTGTCGGTTTCTGCTCTTCAGGCTAGGTTGCCTTTTGAGGTCCCTTTTAATTTTTTTTTTCTTCACAGTTGCCTATTGGAGTGGCCGAAGGCCTTTCAGGTCAAGAATGCAAAACATTTTTTATTGTTAAGTGGCTCACCTTCAGAATATGAGTTGACTGAGGTGTGCTACATCCCATTACGCACTATTTATCGCACTCCTCCCTTATGTTTTTAATGTCTCTCATTAGGTTACCAAGTAACAATGATTTTGTAATGCTTGGTAATATGACACCAAACTACGGGATTATTATAAGAGTGTTTTACTTGCTTCCTTCACTGTGAGCTTGTTCTTGACAGAGGGCAGCTGAACGTTTGATTTGTTAAACATCTTTGAAGAGGTACCATTCTCTTTGCAGGTCATCACACCAAAAGCAAAAACAAAATGAGTCAGAAAGAACCTGAAGTTGAACTAATGCAAGACATAGCAAAAGGACTTGGCTACCGAGATGAGGTGTGCTCCTACATTACAGGTAAAATGGAAACTACAGCAGGATTGTTTATGGTTTTATTTATTTATTTTTTTTTGTTGTCTGCATTTCTAGCCTGAAATAATTTGTAATGTTTTGCAGTTTCTTTGATATACAGCAGAACTCAACAATTTAAAATATTTAGAACACCAGTTTGTGATTGGATGCTTCCTTCCATCCAGCCAGCCGCCCAGCCATTTTCTCTCCCTTCTTTGATCTTTGCACGCAAGGCTGTGGTTCTCTTAAAATACTGTAATTTCAGTCAGTAGTTATGATATGCTTACCATTAGGAGGGGGTCAAATGTCAGACCCCTGCCATATGACATTAGATGAGCATGGTGTCTGTCTTTTTATCTTTTTGTCCAAATATTTCATACATTTAAGCATCCATTGGAATGCTATTGGTTATTTATTCATCACTGTACAAGGTAGATAGAGTCCCCTACTCTTCCGAAATGCAAGGGCAGGTGCAAAGATGTAGCGTAAGGGTCTGACATCTAACCCCACCCTATCCTGTATCTCTTAATAAGTAATTTATTTATTTAATCAATGTATTCCTGGGTGCAGATCACCAAAATATTTAATGGACTCGAATGGCAATTAGCACTCCCTGTTACATTTTGTTTATTTCCTACTGGCTTGGCTCAGTGTTTGATAAATCATGAACTATCAGTTTAATCCACGAGATAAACCTAACACCGTCCTATGATGTGACATATGACATGCTCACACTTCTCGACACACCCAAGCTAAGTATTTGTTGCTTGTACTAATACAATGATTTGTATTTTTCATTCCAACAGGTGGTGTATATAATTGGCAGTATAACCCAAGAAAGAGAATTAAAGAAAAATTATAGTGAAATAACTAATAGCTAATCCTATTGGAACCCACTGATTGTTCCAGCAAGCATTAAGCACAAGGCAGGAGCAATCCCAGGACGGGTTGCCAACTCATCGCAGGGCACACACATACATCAGATTAGCATCACCATATCCCCTAACCTGCATGACTTTGGAAGGAAACAGAAGCATGCCGAGGAAACCCACCAGGGAAACATACAAACTCCCGGCATGGTACACCCAGGACTTGACCCCCCCCACCCCCCCCACTGCAAAGCAGCTGCACTGCCACTGTGCCACCGTGCCCCCACATGTTTAATTATTAACAGTATGTATTATTTAAATTAAATTAACAATTTATACTTAAAATATATTATACACACTTTAATGCATTTCATCATGAAAATGATAATCAAGTATATATCTTAGTATTGTAACAGCACACAGCTCCAAGAGAATACTCTTGGAAATCTAAATCGACTTAGAAGCCAGTCTTCATCATGGGACAAGAAGTCAGTATGATCTGTAAATGTGCGCTCTCTTCGAATTCTTCCATTTGCGATGTCTTTCAATAATGTTAAAGCAGCCATGGCAGTTGGAATAGTTTTGCCATTCCATGCACCATTATACTGTTACAGAATGATTACGGTCAAGTGCCTTAAATTTGTAAATGATAATTAATGGGTTTGTATTAGTTGAATTATTTAGTTTTTTATTTTATCACAGGAAAAAGTGAAGGGCCAGATGCAGGCAAATGTCTGTTATGTCAAATGTATAGCATTTATATTCTCAACAGCAGTACTAATATAGACTTCACTCAGGTAATGGCAGGATGTTTAATTGAACCTAGTAAAGCAGTGTCAATGTCAAGTTATTTATATAGCACATTTAAAACAACATAGTAATGCTGTGGCCAAAGTGCTTTACAATAATAGAATAAAAGAAAAAACAAAAACAATAAACAATAAAACATAAATAGTAATAAAATATATGAACATAAAATAAGACATTAAGATAATAAATAGAAATAATGTTATATGATCACAAAGAGGAAACCATCAGTATTACTGAAGGTCACTGAATGCAAATGAAAAGAATTGAGTTTTTAATCTTGTTTTGAACAGTTTAATTGTAGACGACTCCTTTATATAATGAGGTAAAGAGTTCCACAGGCAAGGGGCAGCAGCTCCACAAGCCCCGTCTGTCCCCCTTAGTTTTACATTTGGTACGAGGGACAACAAGAGACAACTGACCAGAAGATCTAAGCACTCTGGATGGCTGGTGTAAAATACACAATTCAGATAAATAGGCAGGAGCAAGCCCAGGTAACGATTTAAAAACTAGCAGCAAGATTTTAAAATCAATTTGAAAACTGACAGGCAGCCAGTGTAAAGAAGCTAAAATAGGAGAGACAGAGTCAGACTTTCTTGCCCCAACCAGAAAGCGAGCGGCAGCATTTTGGACCAGCTGTAACCTGTGTATCAGAGATTTGTTAATCCCAAAATACAGCAAATTGCAATAATCAAGGCGAGAAAAAATAAAAGCATGAGTAGCTTTCTCAAGATCTTTAGAAGATAAAAAAGGCTTTATCTTACCTAATAGACGAAGTTGGAAAAAGCAACTCTTGACTACAGAATTTACTTGTTTCTCAAAAGAGAGGTTACTATCAAAGGTAACGCCAAGATTGCGGACTTGAGGTTTGGAAAAGACAAAGAAAGAGCCGAGAAGTCCAAGACCAATTTGGGCTTTAGCTGGTGGACCCACTATAAGCACCTCCATTTTATTTTGATTTAGATCAAGAAAATTATTGGCCATCCAGGATCTTAGTTCAGACAGACAGTTGTGGAGTTCATTTGTTGCAGAGTTGCAGACGGGAATATAAACCTGAGTATCATCAGCATAGCAGTGAAAAGAAATGTTAAATTTCCTAAAAATCGCTCCAATAGGGTGAAGGTATATAGAGAATAAAACAGGACCCAAAATGGATCCCTGAGGAACACCACATTTAAGAGGAACAGTAGATGAAAAAGAGGAATTTAAAGTCACTGAAAATTGTCTACCAGTTAAATATGACCTGAACCAGTTAAGAGCAGCCCCTTTAATCCCAACAAGATGTTCGAGCCGCATCAGAAATATTTCATAGTCAATGGTGTCAAAGGCAGCGGACAAGTCAAGGAGGACAAGGACAAAAGCACGAGCAGCATGGTGGATGGCTATTAGTCGGGAGAGCAACAGTAATATGAAGATCCATCATTACAGAAAAGTGATCAGTGAAAGAAACATCACATAAATCAATACTATTCACTGAAATATCACGAGTAAGAACGAGATCAAGGTTGTGACCGAGAGAGTGAGTTGGCGTATTAATATGCTGTATAAAATCAAATGAGTCCAATAGTGATAAAAAGTCTTTGACCAAAGGTTTCGATTGACAACAAAGGTGAATGTTGAAATCACCAACAATAAATTTTTGTCATGGGAGAGGGTGATATCAGCATTCAGAAATGAAAGTATCATTAATTACAGGAGGTCTATAAACCACGGCAAACAACAAAGAAAGGGAGCTGCACACTTCGAAAAGTTGAAGTTCAAAGCTGCTAAACGGATCCCTTCTAAGGCTCCGACACAAGAACATACTTTTAAAAACAGTGGCAATGCCCCCCATCCCCAACCACGACGAGTCAAATGAGGAGAGTTTAAAAATGAATAACATGATGGAACCAAGTCAGTAAAACATGAAGAGTCACCATTTAAAATCCAAGTTTCAGTGATGAAGAAGAAATCCAGATTATTTGATGTAATAAGGTCTTGCAGAATAAAAGTTTTATTAGACACTGATCTCACGTTCAGGAGAGCAGCCTTGATAGAAGTAGAAGAGCTCGTTGCAGGATAAACATGGATGAGAGTGTGAAGATTAGCAGCGTTTACTGCCCGATTGCACACCGAGGAAAAGTGATGCTGTCTTGAAATGGACAAATTAAATCCAGTGTCCAGTGCCCATGAATCAGTGATGGATTCCTGAGCAGGAGAAGATGGGTCATAGACAACTCGCAGGCCTCGGGAAACAAAGCTCTGGGACTTGAGTTGTCGTTGTTTAACAGCAATTCTGGATCTTTTCCCACGACGGCGTCGAGTGCGTTTGCGTCTCCGAGGGGCATTCAACTCACTGATACAGGTGAACACCGGCGTCCAGGTGAAGAAGTCAGGAGATGAATAAAACAAAGGTGGAGGTTCACAAAAAATTCAATCAGAAGATGAAAATTGAGAGGAAAGTAGGCCAGAAAATATGTTAAGTAAAGACTCCCGATCATAGGACAGTGATCGTTGGGATGAAATAAAACATAAAAACAAAGTTAAAACATAGACTAGAGAGACGAGCAGACGGCCAGCCACACCAGTTGGCGCCATCTTATCCCAGTATGATGCTGTCCACTCTGCCTAATGGACAGACTTGTGGCATTTTTGATGTTTTGTCCATTCATGGTAGGCACAATTGTGAAATGTCTTCAGTTTTGAGGTTGATTTGTAAATGGCATATCCAAATTATTCTTAACTTGTTGCTGAGCTAAATCAATGGCATTTAATAAGTTATAGAGTACAAATGTCGCCTTTCCTGTACATTTCCAGACATGCATCACAGCAACCAAACAACTTTGAAGTGTACATACCTGGAAAAGGCACAACCTTTGGGAAATCTAGAAACAAAATTACATTCTAACATAAAAGTGTTCACCAGAAGGTGGTCACGGGAGTCTATTACAACACTAAACATTTGAATGTTACCAAGCAACACTTAAGGAATTTTACTGATTCATACAGAAGCTAATTATACTGTGCTCTTTGGTTTCAGTTTGTGAACTAAACACCTGTGTGTGTGTGTGTGTGTGTATGAATGAATAAACAAACAATTAGTTATTGTTTTCATAACACCTTTCTGGAATGTAGTAGTAGCACTATGCCACTCACTACTCTTGGAGCTAATCAGTGAAGCTTTATAGGAAGACATTTCTGCCAGCTGCATCTTTATTATGCTCTTTGACTTTTTATAATTTCCTTTGTGGTGTTTAAAGTGTATTTATCTCTGTCTAACTTTCTAAAATTTTCCCACTGAATTAAATTCTTTGCATTTGAGAAAGTTAGCTTAGTCTATTCATTGCTTAAATCATAAATGCCAGTTCTTATTTTATAATCTATTTTTCAGAAGAAAATTGTACTCTAGATAACATCTCCACCCATCAGCCACCGTAAGTAGTTTCTGAACTTTTTTTTTTACTAAATATACTCTATAGATGTATACAGTGGTGTCTTTGTCAGGAAATTTCTGGTGGGGCCACATAGAACTGGGAGACAGATGTTCTCACAAGTGGCAGTGCCATCCTAAGAAGCCTCACAGAGGGGGTGTGTTTGTGAGAGTGAGAGAACACGCACATCAAGCAAGTGCATAAAGAGTAGAATTAACAATACCTCTACTTAAAGCTATTGGCTTTAGTACTTGGCTGCTTGTGATCATGAGAAGAATATTAACTGGATTGATTTGCAGAATTTGGAAAATTGAGGCAGGTGGTGATTCCTGACTCCATGAGAATGCTGTGAGACAAAGTTTGTGGCATGAATGTAAAGGCAGGATACATGGCAGAACATTGGAGCCACAAGGAAGGAGCTGAGGAAGATCACAGCAGCAGCAGCACAGCTGGATGGTGACCAAGAAAGGAGACAGTCTCTAGTTAACCTTGCATGAGGGTGAGACAGTGAGTTTCACAATGTGTTAACTACCAGGTACAGTAATGATAAAATGTCAACTGAATAATACCATAAAATATCACAGAAAATGAACATCTATTAATATTTTACCATACAGTATAATCACTTAAGAACAAGATTAAAAAAATTTAACATCAGCATCAAATACTCAACATTGAACACCGAAATGTGAATGAATATTTATAAGTTTTAAATTAGCAGCAAAGTACTAATTTGCGTTATATATAAGTACAAGTGAATGTGATTCATGATAACGATGATGATTACTCCTATTTAATGAGATTTACAAGTTCACACAACATTTAAATTTTGTGGGTGCAAACCAAATGGAAGGACCGTATATTACTTGTGTCCGCTCAGGGTACTACATGTAGTCTTTTCCTTTTCCGTGAAGGGAATTTGCCAATACCCTTTTATCATGTCTAAAGTGGTCAAGTACTCTGTCTGTCTGTGCCTTTTGAGAAGTTCATCCACTCAGCACATCGGGTACACCTCAAACTGTGATATCTGATTAAGCCGGCGGAAGTCATTGCAGAAGCACCAACTCCCATCAGGCTTTGTGACTGTTACGATGGGACTGGATCAAGTGCTGAAACTCTCCTCTATTAACTCCAAGTTCAACATACAGCCGTGGCCAAAAATTTTCAGAATGACACAAATATTAATTTTCACAATTGCCTCAATTTTTATGATGGCAATTTGCATATACTCCAAAATGTTATGAACAGTGATCAGATGAATTGCAATTAATTGCAAAGTCCCTCTTTGCCATGAAAATGAACTTAATCCCAAAAAAAACATTTCCACTGCTGTTGTGAAGAAGGCTTCTGTGCGCATAATAAAGTTCAGTAAGTGCCATGACCATCTCCTAAAGTTGATTCAGCTGTGGGATCAGGGCACCACCAGTGCAGAGCTTGCTGAGGAATGGCAGCAGGTAGGTGTGAGTGCATCTGCACGTACAGTGAGGTGAAGACTTTTGGAGGATGGCTTGATGTCAAGAAGGGCAGCAAAGAAGCCACTTCACTCTAAGAAAAACATCAGGGATAGACTAATATTCTGCAAAAGGTATAGGGATTGGACTGCTGATTGTTTGGGGCGTCCAGAAAAAAGATTGTCCAGAGAAGAAAAGGTGAGCGCTACTGTCAGTCCTATGTCATGCTAATAATAAAGCATCCTGAGGCCATTCATGTGTAGGGTTTCTTCTCAGCCAAGGGAGAGGGCTGACTCACACTTTTGCCTAAAAACACAGCCATGAATGAAGAATGGTACCAAAACATCCTCCGAGAGCAACTTCTCCCAACCATCCAAGAACAGTTTGGTGATGAACAATGCCTTTTACTGCATGGTGGAGCACCATGCCATATGGCAAAAGTGAGAACTAAGTGGCTTGGGGAACAAAACATCAAAATTTTGGGTGCAAGGCCAGGAAACTCCCCAGAGCTTACTCCCATTGAGAACTTGTGGTCAATCCTCAAGAGGCGGGTGGACAAACAAAAACCCACAAATTCTGACAAACTACTACCAATAATTATGCAAGAATGGGCTGCCATCAGTCAGAATTTGGCACAGAAGTTGATTGACAGCATGTCAGGGTGAATTGCAGAGGTCTTGGAAAAAGAAGGGCCAACACTGCAAATATTGACTCTTTGCATAAACTTAATGTAATTGTCAATAAAAGCCTTTGAAACTTATGAAATGCTTGTAATTCTACTTCAGTATACCTTAGAAAGATCTGACAAAAAGATCTAAAAACACTGAAGCAGCAAACTTTGTGAAAACCAATATTTGTGTCATTCTCAAAAGATTTGGCCACAACTGTATGTTTGATCTCTAGTTTGACTTCAGTATATTTGGCTTCCGGGAGGTCAATATAGGCATTCTTGGATGATGACCCCTGGTTCGGTAACAATATTGTGCACAGTCAAGGAGGTCCTTCCGGGTCTCATTCACAACAACCAGAATTGATGAGCTAGCTCCTTCAAGTCTCTCGTCTTTGTATGGAAGTTAATTCAGAACTAGGTTGTTGGATGCAAAGAAGGAGTGAGGGGAAGTTGAGTAAGGATCTGGAACCCTTTCTTTGCACTGCTTCCAGAGATTGACAAGATATACTTGTTCAGCCAGCCATCAATCATACCCTTCCTTTCCTTAACTTCATGAGGGCCCTGCCAATGAGATGTTGGGACAAGAACCATAACATGGTCCCTGTGTCAAAACTCTCTGACAGTCATGCTTCTGCTGTAATAACGGACCTGCATTGATTGCACACATTCAATGTTTTCCTTTAGGATAGGTCTAATTTTAACGAATCTCTCACATAATTGTGTGATATATTCTAGAACTAGCAGAATACCCGCGCTTCGCAGCGGAGAAGTAGTGTGTTAAAGAAGGTATGAAAAAGAAAAGGAAAAATTTAAAAAATAACGTAACATGATTGTTAATGTAATTGTTTTGTCATTGATATGAGTGTTGTTCCCATATCTATATCTATATATATCTATATCTATATCTATATCTATATATATATATATATATAGATATATATATATATATATATATATATAGAT
>JANRMT010016070.1:88980-104983 GCA_026402145.1 Polypterus bichir lapradei | reverse complement strand
AGAGATGTGTTCGCTGACGATATGAGCGCCTTTTGGGGACAGTCGCGGTGGGTCTTGTGCAGACTGGTGAGACGTCCCAGCTATTAATCGGCTGTGATGGCACTGTCAGTCCTTCACTCCTGTGCGTGTCTTCATAAGAGCTGACGACCTCATAATCGTATACGTGCAAAATAAAGTGCGAATCGCCTTAATATTATTTTGCCGCAGAAGCACAGTCAGCGTGTGAAAGGCCGGCACAGCTATGCGTGCGCGCCGGCTGCTCGACTTTTGCTGGGCAGGAGACGCCAGTTTTTGCAGACACGTTCACATGATCAAAAGTCTCCGCGCTCTTTGGAGGTCATTCATATACAAAATACCCGCGCCTCGCAGCGGAGAAGTAATGGGTTAAAGAAGTAATGAAAAAGAAAAGGAAACATTTTAATAATAACGTAACATGATTGTCATGAGTGTTGCTGTCATATATATGCCTGCCTAAATAAGTCACCCTCGCTTCGCTCTTACTTTTTTACCGTTCATTTAATCATGGCTAGTGGCGGAAAAATTATAAAATGGAAGGAGGATTACACTGAGTATGGCTTTACCAAAACAATTATTGATGGCGAATCGATTATTCATAAAGCTTGAATTGGTGATCTGTTTTTGTGTGTTAACCTCATATTTTTTCATACTTCTTCTCAAACCAAGGTGGTGCGAGGCTAAAATGAATTGGGATGCGCTGATCAATGTTATCGGTGTACCAGGAAATCATGCATTGACAAAAGTTCCCCTTTGATTGTAATGCAAAGTGTGATTAAATGCATTATTTTTTAACGCGTTATGGAGCACATGCATCGAAGCTTCTCAGCTGTGCTTGTGCTAAGAAAATTAAACATTTTAAAAATAACGTAACACGATTCTCAATGTAACCTTTTGTAAGTAGTGCCTGGAGGATTCAGTGTGGAGAAAGTCTAGAGACAGAGTGTGTATTAACTTGTGGATTTCTCTGTATTTGGTGGCAGTGTGACGAAGTTGCTTCGGAAGACGGCGTTAGCCGCGGAGCTCAGCTCAGAGCGAAATGAGGTAAATGGGAGGGGAGATGATGACGTGACTCCCCCACCCGCCTTAACTGTCAATCCCCCACAAACACAGTCTCTCGGAATTTGCATAAGCACACCCCTTCACCTGCAATTTTAACTTAGTTACAAAGTGATCAAAACTCTCGTTTATATCCTGCGTCCTCTCATTAAACTTGTATCCCGCATTACCCGTGGGCACGAAAAGCACCAGCGGCAGCCTGTCTATTAAGTTAATTTAAAGTTTAGGTTTATACCTCACTTTGTTTCCGAAGTAGCTGTACTGATGAATATGGTAGTATGTCACTCACTCGCTTCTTAATGTTTCGCTGCCTTCTCAATTATATAATGCATGTTTTGTTCAGCGTATTTTGGAGCTCTTCCTGGTTTTCTACATAGTGCGTTGACAGTCAGTTCACGTGATTACGTGGGCGGCGTGATGATGTCACACGAAACTCCGCCCCCACGGCGGTCAAGCTCAACTCCATTACAGTAAATGGAGAAAAATACCTTCCAGTTATGACCATTACGCGTAGAATTTCGAAATGAAACCTGCCCAACTTTTGTAAGGAAGCTGTAAGGAATAAGCCTGCCAAATTTCAGCCTTCTACCTACACGGGAAGTTGGAGAATTAGTGATGAGTCAGTCAATCAGTCAGTCAATCAGTCAGTCAGTCAGTCAGTCAGTCAGTCAGTCAGTCAGTCAGTGAGTGAGTGAGTGAGGGCTTTGCCTTTTATTAGTATAGATATATGTCGAAGGATTGGCCTCCTCTTCCCATCTTTCCTTTAAAATGTCTTGAATGCCCCTGGGTTGTCACCGATATAATAATTCAAAAGGTGAGAAGCCCATGGAGATTTGTCGGACCTTCTGGTAGGCAAATAAAATGAGGGAAAGTAACATCCCAATTTCTCCCACCCTCGCTGACCACTTTTTGGAGCATCTGTTTGAGCATTTCATTAAAATACTCTACTAAACCATTTGTCTGGGGTTAATATATACAGAGGTTTTCAAATGCTTAACTCAGATCCATTAGGATCTCTTTAGGAATACAAACCCTTGCAAACACCCCGATACATTACTGTGCAATATTTTTCGAGTTCGCCATCTCTCAATGGGATTGCTTCCAGGTATCGGGTAGCATAGTTCACCATCACTAAAATGTACTTAAAGCATTTAGCAGAGGGTTTTAGGGATCCCACAATATTGACCCCAGATTGCTCAAATGGAATATCACTGAGCGGGACAGGAACGAGACGAGCACAGTGCTTCCGAAGAATCTGCCTCAGCTGACATTCCAGACAGAAGACACAAAAGCAGAGGACCTCCTCGTTAATTTCTGGCCAATAAAATCAGACTTTTATTCTCTCCAAAGTCTTCTCGGCCCCTAAGTGGTGCCCATAAGGTGGGCATGTGCCAGCAATGACCTTACCTCACCCTCATGCTCGGGCTACCTGATAGAGTAAATCATTTTTCAAAGCAAAGTACAGTCCTTGGGGTATAGGATAATTGGTGTGCTGAGTATCAATCAGCACAACAGCATTCAGGGCAAACTTTAAGGAATCATAATTCCATTGCTTCCATTTAAAGGAGCCCGAGTTTTGTCTAAATTGGAAGTGTAGCTGATTAAGGGGATCAGTTTGGATGCTATGTTGTGCGTCGCGTCCTTCGCCTCACCTTACATCATCAGACTGCAGCATGCGTACATCGCTCTTGTCCCATTGGGTAGCACTATGAATTTGGGCAGTCCCCTGTTATATGCACAGCATGGAAACAACTTGGGATGAATTATCATCTTCAAAAATTAGGCCTATCTTTTTCTTAATGGTGGAGTTCATGCTTTTGCTTATTTTATTCGACCAGTCCCGCCCAAGGATTTTGGGATAAGGGGTGCTGCGCAACCACTATGATTTTCTGTGTAAGTCCCTTATAAGTAATAATACATCAAGTGAAACTATACCATTGGGTTTCCATGTGAATACAGGTTAGACTGGTTGTACCACTTTCCCACTGTCACGAAGGTATATAACATATGCCTACCACATCCCTCTACTTGAGAGATGACGCGGTGTCGTTCAATCAGGCTATCCACGCTTTTATATTCTTGCCTCCTGACCAGGCGGGCTAGATGTTCTGGAAGAACTTGGACTAAAAAATCACAAGCCACCAACTCTGTGATTTGTTTAGACAAATTGACCTCAGGTTTTAGCCAACAGCCAACTCGCCCCCAGATCTTGTAACCCTTGGACCTGGTGAGGGTGTCAGGGTCAAAAGTCCACTCATGGCAAGCCCTTGCTTGTTCCAATACCTGAGCAGGACCTCTGTCATAATCAATCATGTCAGTTCTCTCGAGATCATAGTAAGCTCGTTCCACTGGTCCTCGTAGGAAGGGTGCCAGTATATGAGACCACTCAGTGCAATTCCAATGGTGGAGGGTGGAGGTTCACTCAAAAACAAGAAAATAAGTTTCAGTATTGCCATCTGGATGGAGAGGTAATAATACCTGTGATGGACCTATCTGTAGGTCTTTCTGAAGGGCAACAAGTGCTTAGCTACATACCTCCATTTGGCAAGTTGAGTTTGCTGTTGCCTAGATCTCTGCTGCCATCCTCTGTAGCAAGTCCATGATGTCCCGGGGTTCAGTCATTTCCCCAATGATCCTGTTGACTACGCCACTGTAAGAAGAAGACAGACAATTATAAAAGGTCTGGGGCACTTTAACAGCAAACCCCATATATTGTATTGGCACAAAAGGCACACAAAAAATTAGTGTTAAGCACAATATCGTTGAGACTTTTTTCCTGGAAAATCGAGTATGTCCAAGATGGCTGCTCTTAAGTTAATGATGGTTTCTGGGAGGAAGAGGCAGGTTCAGGTGGAGTCACCCCGGAAATGACATCATGATTGATGTCAATCTTCCTTTCTGCAGAGAGGAGAGGAGAAGAGGAAAGTACTATTTCCTAGCGACCTCATGTGTTCCAGGGTGGTAATACAGTTGACCAAGCCCTTAAATTGTTCCCCAAACGCACAATGGGACACCTTAAAAAACAATTCCCAGAAAGACAGAAGTTATGACTGTGGGAGACTCGATCATTACAAGGTTTGAGACACAGGTTTGCTCCAGAGACAGAGGATCTTGCACAGTGTTTTGTCTTCCAAGTACACAGGTGTGAGACTTTCCTGGACAGGTGGATAGGCTGTTGGCCAGAGCAGGGGTGGGTTGGAACAAATGACATACAGTGGGGAAAATAATTATTGAACACGTCAACATTTGTTTCAGTAAATATATTTCCAATGAGGCTATTCACATGAACTTCTCACCAGATATTCGTATTAGCTCAAGAAATCAGAAATATAAAGAATTCACAACAAAGGCCATAAATAAAGGTACTGTATGTGTAATAAACTGGAATGATAAAGGGAAAAAGTATTGAACATGCTAACTAAAAACTTAGTTGAGAAGCCTTTGTTTGTAATGACTGCTTCAGGATGTTTGCTGTATGAAGAAGCCAATTGTCTGCAGTGCTCAGGTGTGATTGTGACCCATTCTTCTAAAGTGATTGTCTTTAAATCTTGAAGATTCTGGGGGGCCCTCTGGTGAACACTGATCTTTAATTCCTTCCACAAATTTTCAATTGGATTAAAGTCAGATGATTGGGCCATTCTAACAACTTGATTTTCTTTCTCTGAAAGGAGCAGTGGAACGGGTTTAAAATGTTTTACATATAATACAGGACAGGTACATCCATAAATTTAGAATTAGTAGGAAAAGTAAGATAAAATGAAGTTACAAATGAAAAAACAGCTGTACAGTATAAGGCTTATAAGACCAGTAAGTCCAATGTGAATCGTAGGGTGTATGAGGTCATGAGAGTAACCATTAAGAAGGATATTAGGGGATGTTAAAGGCAGTTAGAGAGGAATATAGCAGATAAGATGAAGGCTGGCCCTAAGTGATTCTTTCAGCATTTGAGTAGTAAAAGAACAGTCAAAGAGGAGGTGAAGAGCATCATGAATAGTAAAGGAGAATTAATAAATACAGAAAGTGAAATAGCGGAGGCTCTAAACTCACATTTTTCTGAGGTCTTCACATGTGGGTAAGTGTATAACCTCCCAGTGGTAAATGGGGCAACTAAAGAGGTACTGAGTGATTTGGAAATTGTAAAGAGAGGAGTACTGATCAGATTAAATAGGCTGAAATCAAACAAATCTCCAGAACCATGTAATATTTACCATCAAGTTCTTAAGGAGGTTAGCAAGTACATTCGTATATAAACCCTTGATGCATATTTTTAAGAAATCATTTTGCACTGGGGACTTTCTAAAGGACAGAAAAATGGTAAATAGCACATCATGTAAAAAAAAGTGATCAGGCAGATCCAAGCAACTATAGACCAGTAAGCTTAACGTGCATCACAGGAAAATAAATGGAAGGAATTATTAAGGATATGATTGAGCAGCATATGGCATGTCCAGACATTCTGCTGAACAGTCAGCATGGGTTCAGATGAGGGACATCATGTTTTCTAAAATGCTAGAATTCCATGAGGGAGCAACAAAAAAATAACATTTGCCTGGACTTTCAGAAAGCATTTGATAAGGTGCCACATAAGAGTGGTGTCCTGGGGGGCAATACTAATACCTCTGCTATTTTTAATATATGTAAATAATTTGGATAGGAATATAAGTAACAAGCTGGTAAACTCTGCAGATGATACCCAGCTAGGAGAACTGGCAGATAATTTGGAATCTGTTAAATCATTACAGTAGGGCTTGGACAGATTTGTGGTAAATGAAATTTAATGTAAGTAAATGTAAAGTATTACACTTAGGAAGTAAAAATTTTGTTTAAATACACTTTCGGATTCTGAAGCTTGAAAGTACACCAGTGTTCAGAAGCCATTAAGCAGGCAAACAGAATGTCAGTTTATATGGCGCCCTGATGTGTGAAGTTCAAGTGCAAGGAGGGTCTGCTCAACCTTTATAATGCACTGGTGAGGCCTCATCTGGAGTCCTGTGTCCAGTTTGGGTCTCCAGGCTACAAAAAGGACATAGCAGCCCCAGAAAAGGTCCAGAGAAGAGTGACTAGGCTGATTCCAGGGCTACAGGGGGTGAGTTATGAGGAAAGATTAAAAGAGCTGAGCCTCATCAATTTAATCAAAAGGGGATTAAGAGGAGGCATGATTAGAAGTGTTTACAATTATGAAGGAATTAATACAGTGAATCAAGATAGTGACTTTAAAAATAAGATCAACAGGACACAGTTGGAAACTTGTTAATGGTAATTTTCACACAAACATTAGAAGGTTTTCTTTCACACAGGGACCCTTAGACACATTAAGGGTGTGGTGGTGGATGGTAGGACTTACCAGAGACATTCAAAACTTAATTTGATAGAATTAAGTGGAAAGGATGGGCCAGCTTTGTTGGGCTGAATGGCCTGTTCTTGTCTAAATTTTTGTAATGTACTACAGTAAATCCTAGAATAACCTCAAAATAAATTCTTGCTGACACAGCTTCTTGTTCAGGTTGTTTTCCTTTGTGGAATTCACTTGGTGGATCAACCCATTAACTTTCCATCTAGTGACCTTACAAATTTTGGTTATAGTTTATGATCACAGCTGCTGGCTCACATGTTTTTTTGCAAGCCACTGGGAGCAGCACTTCAATCCAAGAGTGTAAATCGTACTGCTGGAATGTCCATATTTAGTTGAATGATTACATTAAAGGCAGATGACATTGTGCTCCATAGAAAAATACAAAAGGAGACCATACTGCTCATATAGCTACATCAACTGGTCAAATGTTAAATCCTAATCATGGGTTTTATTGTACTGTGTATTTAGCCAAAATATAAATTAACCAGCGTTGCATTTCATACTGCATGTCAAGGAAATGAATCTCACCTTAGCATCAGCTCTAATGCACCACCAGCATACTCGGAGTAAGGTCCAATCACACTTGAGTAGTTACTGTGTTTTTCCAGGTAACATCTAAATTAACAAAACTGCTCCTGGTATGAAATCACTCAGTATGACATTTCTACTTTCTTTCTTGCTGTTATCCATGAGAACGAAAAAGTAGGATGTGAACAAGTCAGTAAGCTGGGCAGATCTGGATGTCTTGATTGAGAAATGTTTATTTCTGAGCACTGTTTCTGTCTCCAGCCTGGGTGTGCACACCACTTGTTACAAATATGGTGAAGCAAATCTTAAGTGATGCAATGTGTCTGTTTATGTATCAGCATCTGAAATAGTCATACAGTTATTAATCACCTTGTATATTCATTTTTGTATATAATAGATAATTGTTATGTTTTCTATTAGGCATGCTTGAGCCAGAGCTAGCCCACTGACACATCCCTGCTCTTTATCCCTGTTATTTTTTTAAGTCCTGAAATGCAGCATGATATAGACCACCTCTCAAAGTATGCAAAGAAGAGAAAAGAAGAAAGATTTTACAAGGTAAGTACCATGATGCAGCATAAGATTTAACACTTAAGTATTTATTTCTGGACAACTGTCAGAAGGTACTTTTTATGCTTAATAATAACCTTACCCCAAACCCTAAACTTCCAATTTGTTCACACATACATTTTTATAGTAGATATTTGATAAATGAATGAATCGATCACTTTTATATATAGTTTCTTTTGCAAGGCACCTTCCAAACTCAATGACAAATTTATCATGTTATTCCATTTCCCAGAGTTCTATAAAGACCATCAAGCCCAAAATGTACCCATCTGCTGACTTCCTTAATTCACTTCTGCAGACTGTTTGCAGGGATTTATTGGACCCACAGCATTGGGCAAAAGAAAATGTGCAGTTACTGTATCGCACAGGGCAGACTTAGGTGTACAGTAGATGAGCGGGGCAGATTCATTTTGTTAAAGGGACTGTGAGATGAAATGAGAACCTAAAACACATTAAGAGTCAATGGCAGGGATTCCAGGAAGAAATTAACCAAGTCAAGATACTAGACGTGCAGTACATGTAGTCAATAAGGATATCAGTGGGTCAAAACATGAAAACAATATCTAAACCACACTACTAAGCAAAATCATAGTTGAAAATCTGTGCTAAATTCATAAACTTTATGCTTTTTTCCTTTGCAAACCCTAATTATGTCTATTACTTTTGCATTTATTGTAAATGGTATATCTTCCACTTATCTATATACTCCAAACAATAAATTAGTAGTGCAGTCATATGGACAATGCTTTGGGAGAGTAAGTGATCACTATTAGTTAAAAGAATCTTTAGACTCTAAATTATTATTTGCAAAGATGGCTACTTTAATACAGAAAATAGGATGTCAAATGGGTGACCTGATGTATCTCTGGAAGCAGCAAGCAATGAGCTCTTGTCGTTCCCAGTCTATTACTGGGGAGTGTTTACAAAGCCACGTAATTTCTAATCCTATTTGTAGACTGGAGAACTTTAACCCATAAAATTAAGTCTTATCAGAATGAAGACAGCCCACAGTTAAATTTACAGTTAAATTTACAAAGGCCTTCTCCTATAGCACCACAATCAGTACAAGAAATACTTAATGAATATTTTAATGGCTTAATTTTAAGAAAACATTTTCAAATAAAATCCAGACTAATAAAGTTTTCAGCTGAAAGCAAATCTATAAATAATGGTGTATCTATCTTTGTTAATGTTTCAAGAAAGAATAACTGATTTTTGGTGGACATGACTACAGATACCTGTCCCACCAACCCATTCTTAAGACTGGCACTCCAGTTTCTCTGAAGCTTACGACAGTGAGTTATTAAATGTCCTGGTTCCCCACAGTAAAAAACTCAGAAGAAGGATGTCACTCCTGTTGGCTAATATCTGTTTTACCAATCTACTCTAGGACTCATCATTTGGTCCCAGGAGAGCCATAGGTTTTTTTTTTTTGTTTTTTTTCTTGAACTTCTCTTTTCCAACTTCCTCTCCTCACAACAAGCTCAAATTCTCAGGGCTGCATTTAACGCTTCATTCAGAATTTCTTCCAATTTTTTTTTTCAGATGAGACACGCTGCAAAAAAAAAAAAATAAAAATAAAATATGATGGTCAGAAAAAGAAATGAAGTCAAAGCAAAAAGAGGAGTCCTAATGGTAGGGCATACTTAGTAAAGAAGCTAACTACAGATGTTTTTTAGTTATTAGGAATTTCCATCGAGGGATACTGAACCTACTGCATGTGGCCATATTTGTAGCAGAAATAATAGTGACATCACTGACCCCGGCTCCCACAACAACAATGGGAACATGATGATGAGTGCACAAAAATAATGTCAATAAGAAAAATAAGAGTAACAAAACACAACACCCATAAAACAAAAAGAAAAGTAAAACCTAACATCTAAGGCAAAGTCTTCACATACAAAAACACCAGACCACACAAAAACTCACATATAAAAGTGGCTAAATAGCACAGAAACATCCGTAAATAAATAATAATCTCACACCAAACAATTATTCAGAGTAGAAAAAAAATCTATTGCTCTCTGATGCATAATGTAAAGCGCATCCATACCCATCCCGGGCTGATTTGCCTAACATGGAAAGAAAATCTGAGAATCCAGGAAAAAAATCCTTTGTAGGCACAAGGAGAAAGTGTAAACTCTAGGAGTCTCTAAAAAGCTCTGCTGCTTGTGTCTGTGTGTATCTCATAGTTTGCTGGAGTCCAAACCAATCAAGTTCCCATCATGTGCTAACTGTGTTTTGTACCTTCATGGTGTGGGTTTACGTTAATTCAACAAACATGTGACACAATAAATGCACAGTGAAAGATGTTATCTTGTAACATACCCTAGCCTGCACTGTCATATCTAGCCATAGTCTAACCCAGCAGCTTGGGCTCAAATTGAGAACCAGCTTTGGATAAGGTGCTTATTCATCACAGGTAGCCTTTTCACACACTCACAAGAGAGCAGTTGACAATTTAGAATATGGGAAGAAAACCGAGGCGCTTGGAAAAAAAATCTACACAGACATAGGGTGTAACGTAATTTTTTAGGGGTTACCTTGTTTTGGGGATTAAGTTTTGTTACTGATCTAATCACCAGATGTACCATATTTTGCATTGCAGCTGAATATGATTCTGTGCATTGTTGCAAAACAATCATGTCTGTTATATGACTAACATTGATGAACATCTTTCGTCATTCTGCTGTTCATATACAACACACTGGCAAGTGCAGTTTAGTGTCTGAGTTGGGATTCATTTTTATTTAAAAATCTTCCATCTTTCCTTAACAATGCAGAAAATATAGTGTTTTTCATTTTTTTCTGCTTTGTTTTCTTGACTTTGAATTTTCTTTTTCTTTTTTGGATTTTGTTTACCATTTTAATTGACTACATGTTTACAAAGTCAGTCTGTCTACTTAGTATTCTTTCAAATTTTTCATTTCTTTTCTTTTTTTTTTCATTTTGGGCCTGGCTGTTCAAATTCCACCACAAGGGGAATATGCAAATGACTGTACATAAAATTTGAACAACTCATCTGACCAACACTTAGTATACCAAGTGTACCCTTTTACCAGCGCAAAGGTTCTTTGTTTTTTTTATTTTGTTTGTTTTTATATTTTTTTTTGTATTTACTATCAGATGAGACAGAGTTTCATGTAGTTTTTCCTTGTAGCTGAAACTAGATGTTTTTTAACTTATATGCCAATGTCACTTTACTCACTATTTATTTACTGCTTGTAAAATCCAGTTAAGCACTCTTTGTCAGTGGCACTCCTGAAATTTATTATTTGAGTCATGGTGAACAACATAATAAGCAAATAATTATGTTCAGGATTTTTAACACTGTACTTAATGTATCTCAATGATCATAGCTATCTTTAATTTCATTTCTATCCCTCATTTGCTCAGGTGTTTCTTTATTTTGTCATTTACCTTTAATGGCGTGATAAACCTTGATATTTAGTCCATTTTAATGTTTGAAATGTTTTAAATTTGTTTCATCATTATAACACTGGCATTAACACCAACTTCATCTTATGGGCTTCTGGCTGCTGTTGCTGGTTATGTTGCATGGAGGTCAAAAAACACATTTGTAATCAGGTCAAACCTATTGTGGCAAAGGTGCTTTATTAGCACTGACCCGACACAGACTGACACCAGAGGCACGGGCAAAATAAAAAAAAATATTTTATTTTTTCTTCACCTGTGGCGCACGTTTTCCCCGTAATCCCCACAGGCACAACACTGTCCCAAAAACACAAATAAATCTCCCCCAAATCACACTCTTCTTTCCTCCATTCCTCCCAGGGCAGCTTAGTCTACCTCCTCCCAACTTTGGCGCCCTCAGTAGTGGCTGCAGGCTCCTCTTATAGCCCACCCGGAAGTGCTGCAGGTGCTCGTTGACCTACTTCTGGCTGCACTTCAAGGTGTGGCTGCACTCCCGCCCAAACGGGCTTGTTAAGCTGTGCAGCTCTATGCAGCTCACCCTGGCGGAGGTCTTCCATGAAAGTGGCCCCAATGGGCTGCCAACAAAGGTTGCGAGGGACGCAGTGTGGCTCCCATGGCTGCTCCCCCAGATCTAGTAACAAAGGAGCATCCCAGCTGGGCATGGGTCCCGGCCATCCGCCACACTATATAAGATGGTGATATACACAGCTTCTGGCATCCATGTATTGGTTTCAGTTTAAAATTAATGTATTTGTCAAAGTTAAAAGAAAGTTGTGTTAGGACTTGAAGGAAAAAGCATTTCTTAAAGTTCTTTGACTTATGAATTCTAATTTTAATCTATGATTTCATTTTTACAGTTCTTGCTTGCTTTACTCAGTATCTGACCTCTGAATGTTTTCTAGTCACGACCATCCATTTGCTTCCATATAGTCTTATTGAGATCACAGCAGATTACAGATTTTTGAGTATAACCATCAATCCATCAATCATTATCAGATTTGTTCCCTGTCTTGGTTGCTTGAGGTAGGGATCAGAAATGGTACACTACACCACCCTATGAAAATGCAATTTTACTGGTCCAATTACTCATGCTTGTCATTTTTTGAACACCTAGTAGGAAATGGGCATACTTGTTACAAAGCTTGTCTATATTGCTAATGTTGGGAACTGAGCAGTGTTAACCACTCCACCACCCTGAGTCTACTTCTCCCTGGAAAAAGACATGAAAATGCAAAGCCTTCCATAGAAAAAACTCAAAAAAAGGCTGGAATCAACCCTGATCACAAAAATTCAAAATTATATGGAAGAAGTCTATTGATCATATTCAACCTTATGAAAAACCTTACGAAATCTGATCGAATAGTTCATTTAAAGTTGACTGACACAGGTTTATAACTTTATGTGACTTGTATTAGATTTTCAAAAGCATCAATATGATGTCTGGCTCTAAGGTCTCCTCCTGATTTCATTTTCTTTCCAGGTATTCAAGGATTCTGTGCATGGCCTCATCACTCTTCATCCACTTTTGGTTAAAATAGTGGACACCCCACAGTTTCAGAGGCTCCGGAATATAAAGCAGCTTGGGGCTGGCTATCGTGTCTACCCTGGGGCATCTCACAACAGATTTGAACACTCTCTTGGGTATTTCTTATTTTTTATCCTCCAGTGTATTCAATGTGTCTACTTCAGTAGTACAAGTAAAATTGTTTTAAATCATCTTAACATGGTTTAAGTCTTCGAATAGCAGTTGAATCTCTTATGATCTTACTGTGCTTAGAATGGGCTCAAGAAACAGAGTCTGAAATATCTTCTAGGCCTACCCCGACTGTTTTGTATCAGATGAGGTGGCACACTTGCCCAAACATTAAGTCAAATCAAAACAAGTTGATCAAAAGCAAAAGTACAAAATCTACAAAAGAAAATTTCCAGAGAAATGAATTGTCTCTTATAAGAAAAGAAAGATTTTCTTTTTAAAAAGAAAATGCAATTACTGTGAGTATGGCAATCCTTTAAATAAGATGGCAGCTAAAATCCCAGCGACATAATGTTGCATGCATGCACACACATAAGACATGCATCTTCTTGACACATGGTGTTACAGCAACAATCTCACCATTGTACAACGGTAAATTTGTAAAAAATAATAGTCATAAGTAAAAAAACAAATGTATGATATTCAAAGTTACAATCTCCTCAAAGCTTGCTTTGAATACCAGGCTAAAATGTCCTCTAACTACACCTGTTGTCCTTGCACCCCTGAGCTCTGTAATGTTTTGTTAGGGTCAGACCTTTCAGGTATTTTCCTTGCTATCTTTGTTTCATTTCCTTAAAGAGGTAACCGGACAACATTCCTCCTGGTCATGAAGTGTGCACTGCCCTCTGTCAACAGTCAAGCGAGAGAATATCGGCAAATCCTCCCAGGCTCACACTTAAATGTGCTGCCTTCTCTTCTGGCTTCCTTTCCAGTCACTTTGGCAGCTCCCAATTGGAAAATTTTAAAAGGACAACATAGCCCCACTCATTACAGTCAGGGCACACACGCTGCTCCTTTGAAGCTAGTAAATCTTGTGGCTTCTTTCCGGGTTGGCAGTATACATACTGTGAGGAGGTGGGTGTGCTCTTGTTGCTAATCCAAACCAAGAACTATACCAAAGACTCCAAAATATCAAAAAGGGTGGAATCATTAACCAATATATCAGCACAATATGTGGCCAAACAAGTAGGACAATAAACTAACAAATAAACAAAGGAATACAATAAACCTAATGTGCCACTGTGGATTACTACACTTGCTGAACTCCCCACTTGACCACTTGAAAGTAACGCATAAAGTCCTCTCAATTCGAATTTCCAACTAAAGGTCTGAGTAGTTCTGATTTTTCCATTCCACTCCCACCCATTACCAAAAACATTTAATTGAACTACTGAACTTATTTCTATTTTACCCCGTAAAAGGCTCATGAATTGGGTATACAGCCTAAGTGAATTATTTAAACAGCAGAATATATAAGGGAGAAAAGAATCACGCATGTGAGTAAATCTGTTTTTTTTATTTTTCACAATATTGTTAAAGTACACCTATTCCTATCATTTTCAAAAAAATAAAAATAATTAAATAGCCTACAAAAGCCTGCACTGGCGTGTATGCTACTAAGACAAGTATTTAAATTACGCATTAAACACCACAAGATGTAAGGAAGCCCCAGAGCACTGGAAGAACATGCCAGCCAAATCCACTCTTGCTTTATCTCTCTCTGCAGGAAGTGGCCTTTAAACCCTGGTCGGGATTACATCTTGGCAGGCTAGGCAGATCTCCTACTGAGGAATATGTAGACAGGCCAAGGCCAGCTAGGAAATGTTGTAAGTCTGTTCTTGGGCACCTGGAAGCATCATGAAATAGTTGAGCTAGAACTGGCTCTACTTAGTGAGCAGTACTCTATTGCTAAATCCTCTCAGGTTTTCAAACTTTTCACCCTGAAACTAAGCAAGGTGACCCAACCAGTTGCCCAGCATTACACACAAAATGTCACAAGCTATATCAGCCATAAAAAATATCTTCTGCAGTACAGCATATAAATATGAGTCACTTGTTTTAATATAAAGTTAGCTTAAGAATCATTCCCTTTATAGTTATAATTAAAATTTAGGCAGACCAAACCACAATGAAGATCTCAATGTGGGTGTCATATCATCTTGTCAAGTGATAATTCCGTAAACCTCTTTTAAATCCACATCATTCAGAAAGGTAGTATTGTGCAAGCTAGCAGACACAAGGCAGAACATTAAATAAGTAACATAAGCAAAAAATTACATATAAATATGATCTAGAACATGTTGATGTGATCAACAGCAACAACTATTCAGCCCATCAACCTTGCTAGTCTTAATTGACTTACTCCATAATAGCATCAAGTCAAGATTTGAAGGTACCTAAAGTCCTACTCTTCACCACATTACTTGCTAATTTATATTGTGTGTCTATGCTTCTTTTGTGAAGAAAAATTTTCTAACATTTCTAATCTCTAGCAACACTCTTACCCCTCATTCATGAAAGTGTATGAATAGACATTTTATGACGTTTGCTTTGAAAATAAGCCTGACTTTAAATTTTACTAATCTCAGCCATTCAAAACAGATAGCAACTTACTTAATTTATTGGTTGGGGTAGCTCTCATTAGAGTGAAATGTGAACAGGGCAAGATGTGTCAGTAATGTGTCAACCTATACCCTGACAAGGATTTATTAGTGAAAGGAAAAAAGCAGAACTGCAAAACATGCCAGAATCTAATGTGGCCAAACTAATCCAATGACAAGTGAAACCCAGCTCCTAGCTGTACTAACTTTAGCAATGGGTTTTCCTACCAACATACCTACTGGGTATGCTAGAAAATCTACAAACACTACGCTGATAAATGTCAGAGGATCATCCATATCACAAATTTATCTGATATTCACAAGCCATCAACTCAATTGTTATTAAATGTCCTACTTCTGTTCCAGCCAGTAAGGAGTGTGGTTTTGCAGTATGCAGTAACTGGCTACATTTTGGGATATCGAATAATACGATTTTGATATTTTGGTGATAATCTAGTTGAGGACAGGTTCACTCATAGAGTCAGAGTATGGAAACAGATGCACTTCAGGTATCCTTACACAATTTATAATGAATGGCAAAAGATAATCTGCCTGTTTGCTGTTGTATAAGGCTGTCTGATCAAAATTATAACACGGTTATAAGACGGTTTGTGTCTTGTGATGGGCTGGTATGTCGTAAGTTTCGTTAAAAGGTAGGCAGTAGGTCTGTTTTCATTATTTGTAAGTGGCATTAAATTAGTGTTAACAAGAACCTTTCAAATTTCACATGGAAAAAAAATGATGATGCTGTTTATAATGGCACTAGCAAAATACCCGCGCTTCGCAGCGGAGAAGTAGTGTGTTAAAGAAGCAATGAAAAAGAAAAGGAAACATTTTGAAAATAACGTAACATGATTGTCAATGTAATTGTTTTGTCACTGTTGTGAGTGATGAGTGTTGCTGTCA
>JANRMT010016070.1:34850-62998 GCA_026402145.1 Polypterus bichir lapradei | reverse complement strand
AAAAAAAAAATGGTTTTAAACTGCATTTCAATTCAAAACAGAAACAAAAATATCATCCCTGGCTAAAATTGGGCAGACTTAAAAATAAAGTGGTAGTTTAAGTAATCGATGTACCAGGAAATCATGCATTGACAAAAGTTCCCCTTTGCTTGGAATGCAAAGTGTGATTAAATGCGTTATTTTTTAACGCATTATGGAGTACATGCATCGAAGCCTCTCAGCTGTGCTTGTGCTAAGAAAAGGAAACATTTTAAAAATAACGTAACATGATTGTCAATGTAATAGTTTTGTGACCGTTATGAGTGTTGCTGTCATCAAGGATTTGATTATAATTATTTCTTTCAATCAGGTTCGTATTTGGAGGATGTGTTGTGTTCAAGTTATATTCCTTGTTTGTCAACCGTTGTAAAGATAACAGGTTTCATTCATCAAAGTGTTCACCACCCAAATCGGTACTCGTGAATGTAAGATGTTCAACAGGCATTCCCGGTATTAAGTTGTGGAAACTGCCTGCGAATAATTTAGCGGTAGCGTGTGTATGAACTTAATTTAATCTTTTCCAGTCCTGCCAAGTCAGTTGACGTGAGCCGCTCGGAGTACATGCATCGAAGCTTCTCAGCTGTGCTTGTGCGATCTCGCGATGTCAACGGCTTTATTTAATGTTAGCTAAGACCCGGCACTTAAAAGTTTCTTGCTACAGCAATTTTAACTCCGTTACAAAGTGATCCAAAGTCTCGTTTATACCTCGTGTCTTCTCATTAAACTTGTATCTCGCGAATACCATATTCGTCGTAGGCATGACAAACGGCAGCAGGAGTGTGTCTATAAACTTAATTTAAACTTACGGTTCACACCGTGCTTTGTTTCCGCAGTAGCTGCACTTATGAATATGCTTGTATGCATCACTCGCTTCATAATCTTTTGCTGCCTTCTCAATTGTGAAATGGCATTTTTTGTTCAGCGCTCTTTGGAGCTCTTCCTTGTTTTCTACGTACTGCATTCATAGTCATTTCACGTGATTACGTGGGAGGCGTGATGATGTCACATGCAACTCCGTTCCCCACGGCCATCGAGCTGAACTGTCCATTACAGTATATGGAGAAAAATAGGTTCCAGTTATGACCGTTACGCATAGAATTTCGAAATGAAACCTGCCCAACTGTAAGGAATGAGCCAGCCAAATTTCAGCCTTCTACCTACATGGGAAGTTGGAGAATTAGTGATGAGTGAGTGAGTCAGTGAGTGAGTGAGTCAGTGAGGGCTTTGCCTTTTATTAGTATAGATAACTGACATTTTGCATACAGTGAATTGTTTCATGTTTGTTGTTTGAACATCTATTACTGAAGAGTCACATTAGATAATGCAATTACAGCTACAGTCAAATAGAATGGAAGCAAAAAAGATGGATATTAAAATTGACTGACTGAGCTTTTATGACCTGATCTAGTGCAGTAAGGCTCAAATGGAAACAATCCCCAACAAAGTAGACATACCCTCATGGTTAGAGGCCTGAGTAGTCACTTGAATTGACAGAGATCTCTATTGATTTATCTGCTAAACACAGTTGCTTTGCACATGTTTGTGGGGTGCAGATTTAGATTGCCTCCTGGGAGTCCAATGAGTGCACCCTATCATGCTAGTGAAGAGAAAACCAATTACATTAGTAGGTGACTTCAAGAGAGCTGGAGCAAGAAAAGTAAATGAAGATTTACCAAGAGCTAAACAAAGAGATTTTGAGACAGAGAGAAGGCTGGCATCAGGGGATCCCAGTAGTTAGAGAAGTGGGTTTACATAGTTATGCTCTTCCAAGGATTGTAATAGGAGACAGATGCTTATTCACAAAATATGACAGATAATGTTAGACATTGAATTTAGCCACTTTTAAATTATCAGGAGAGTTACAGCATCATCCATGATGTTGGTATAGTTGAGCCACATAAATGGTGATGTGTTCATAACAGTTTGTGTGTACCAGACATCTGATAGCACCACTTTGAGTGTGTTGTTGACATTGATGTGAAAACAGGAAAGGAAGGCCACTGAAAAGTAAATTGCAGTAATCCAATTGAGAGGTGTTAAATGTGTAAGCACCAAAGGATTGTTCTGTGTGGCGGGAAAAGATAGAAAAAAGTAAGATGAACCGAACCAGGAGATGGAAGAACACAAAATCCAAGTCTAGGCTCAGGCCAAGTTCAGGTACTAGGATACAATACATGAACAAAACATCATAGTCAAAAGGACCACAAAAAGGTCTGTTAGGTATATTTAAAAAAGAAACCACAATAACACCACAGTTCAGTTTTAAAGGAAGTCTACAATCATGGATGGTTTTCAGAGCTGTGCTATTTTATATACTGTATCAAAGATGACCTCACTTGGTGTGACTCCTAGTAATTGATCCCTAGCAACATCTCATTGCAACATGGCAACAGCACCACCAAATAGCACAACTATGCTAAAACAAAATGGCATCACAGGACAATCGCTAAATAATATACAATCGAATACAAGTTGTTAATCAAATAAAATTATATTAAAACAATAATAAAACTAGGAACTCCATAATACCTTCTTCCTCTCTTTCGACTGCTCCCGCTCAGAGGTTGCCACAGTGGATCATCTTCTTCCATATCTTTCTGTCCTTGTCATCTTGTTCTGTTACACCCATCACCTGTATGTCCTCTCTCACCACATCCATAAACCTTCTCTTAAGCGTTCCTCTTTTCCTCTTTCCTGGCAGCTCTATCCTTAGCATCCTTCTCCCAATATACCCAGCATCTCTCCTCTGCACATGTCCAAACCAATGCAATCTCGCCTCTCTGACTTTGTCTTCAAACCGTCCAACTTGAGCTGACCCTCTAATGTACTCATTTCTAATCCTGTTCATCTTCATCACACCCAATGCAAATCTTAAAATCTTTAACTCTGCCACCTTCAGCTCTGTCTCCTGCTTTCTGGTCAGTGCCACCGTCTCCAACCCATATATCATAGCTGTTCTCACTACCGTCCTGTAGACCTTCCCTTTCACTCTTGCTGATACCCCGTCTGTCACAAATTACTCCTGACATTCTTCTCCACCCATTCCACCCTGCCTGCACTCTCTTTTTCACCTCTCTGCCAAAATCCCCATTCCTCTGTACTGTTGATCCCAAGTATTTAAACTCATCCACCTTTGCCAACTCTATTCACTGCATCCTCACTATTCCTCTGACCTCCCTCTCATTCACACACATGTATTCTGTCTTGTTCCTACTGATCTTCATTCCTCTCTTCTCTAGAGCATATCTCCACCTCTCCAGGGTCTCCTCAACCTGCTCCCTACTATCACTACAGATCACAATGTCATCAGCAAACATCATAGTCCAACGGGGACTCCTGTCTAATCTCGTCTATCAACCTGTCCATCACCATTGCAAATAAGGAAGGACTGTACATCTCTTACATACTTCTCTGCCACTCCTGACTTCCTCATGCAATACCACAGCTCCTCTTGAGGCACCCTGTCATATGCTTTCTCCAGGTCCAAAAAAACGCAATGCAACTCCTTCTGGCCTTCTCTAAACTTCTCCATCAACATCCTCAGAGCAAACATCACATCTGTGGTCCTGTTTCTTGGCATGAAACCATACTGCTGCTCACTAATCATCACCTCACTTCTTAATCTAGCTTCCACTACTCTTTCCCATAACTTCATGCTGTGGCTCATCAATTTTATTCCCCTGTAGTTACTGCAGTCCTGTACATCCCCCTTATTCTAAAATATCGCACCAGTACACTTCTTCTCCACTCCTGAGGCATCCTCTCACTTTCCAAGATTACATTAAACAATCTGGTTAAAAACTCCACTGCCATCTCTCCTAAACACCTCCATGCTTCCACAGGTATATCATCTGGACCAACGGCCTTTCCATTTTTCATCCTCTTCATAGCTGTCCTTACTTCCTCCTTGCTAATCCATTGCTCTTCTTGATTCACTATCTCCACATCATCCAAACTCTTCTCTCTCTCGTTCTCTTCATTCATCAGCCTCTCAAAGTACTCTTTCCATCTGCTCAACACAATCTTCTTACTTGTGAGTATGTTTCCATCTTTATCCTTTATCACCCTAACCTGCTGCACATCTTTCCCAGCTCGATCCCTCTGTCTAGCCAATCGGTACTGGTTCTTGTCTCCCTCCTTAGTGTCCAGCCTCTCATACAACTCATCATACGCCTTTTCTTTAGCCTTCGCCACCTCTCTCTTCACCTTGCGCCTTATCTCCTTGTACTCTTGTCTACTTTCTGCATCTCTCTGACTATCCCACTTCTTCTTTGCCATCCTCTTCCTCTGTATACTGTCCTGTACTTCCCCATTCCACCACCATGTTTCTTTTTCCTCTTTCCTCTGTCCAGATGTCAAGCCAAACACCCTTCTTGCTGTCACCCTTACAACATCTGCTTTAGCTGGCCAGCTGTCTGGTAACTCTTCACTACCGCCCAGTGCCTGTCTCACCTTCTCCCTAAAACTCAACCTTGCAGTCTTCCTTTTTCAACTTCCACCGTTTGATCCTTGGTTCTGCCCTCACTCTGTTCCTCTTCTTGATCTCCAACATCATCCTACAGACCACCATCCTATGCTGCTTAACTACACTTTCCCCTGCCACCACTTTGCAGTCTTCAAACTCCTTCAGATTGACTCTTCTGCATAGGATATAATCTACCTGTATGCATCTTTCTCCACTCTTGTACATAACCCTATGTTCCTCCCTCTTCTTAAAATACATATTCACCACAGCCATGTCCATCCTTTTGGCAAAATCCACTAACCTCTGACCTTCTTCATTCCTCTCCTTGACACCATACCTACCCATCACCGCCTCGTCTCCTCTGTTCCCTTCACCAACATGTCCATTTAAATCCGCTCCAATGACCACTTTCTGTCCCTTAGGTACACTGTTCATCACTTAATCCAACTTACTCCAAAAATCTTCTTTCTCCTTCATTGCACACACAACTTGCGGGGCATATGCACTAACAACATTCATCATCATCTTCTTCTTCTTTCAGCTGCTCCATTTTCAGCTTCATAATCATTACTCTGTCTGACACTCTTTTCACCTCCAAAACACTCTTGACGTACTGGTCCTTCAGAATAACTCCTACCCCATTTCTCCTCCCATCCATATTATGATAGAACAATTTGAATCCACCTTCAATCTACCTGGCCTTACTCCCTTTCCATTCAGTCTCTTGTACGCATAATATATCAACCTTCCTTCTCTTCATCATATCTGCTAACTCTCCCCCCTTACCAGTCATACTGCCAACATTCAAAGTTCCTACCCTCAGTTCCACTCTCTTTACCTTCCTCCTCTCCTCCTGCCTCTGGATACGTCTTCCCCCTCTTCTACTCCTTCTTCTTTTTTTTCTTCGGCCAACAGTAGCCCAATTTCTGCAAGTACCCTGTTGGCTAACAGTACTGGTGGCGGTCGTTGTTAACCCAGGGCTTGACCGATCCAGTATGGGAATTTGTATTGTTGTCTGGCAAAATTTTACACTGGGTGCCGTTCCTGACGTAACCCTCCTCATTTATCTGGGCTTGGGACCGGCATGAAGAAACACACTGGTTTGTGCATCACCTGTGGCTGGGTTAGGAACTCCATAATGCCTAAATACAGAAAAATATAATAAAATTATTAATGAAGATATCAAGCAAGAAGCATGAGTTTACAATTGCCCTAATTTAGGAGAGGCATGTAAAAATAAAAATATTGACAAGCGAAAAACATGCCACTAATTTACTTAAATCTTACCATTGACAAGAAGAAAAATAAAATAAAAATAACTCAAAGATAGAGCTAACTGTAAAAGCCTAAATGATGTACCCTTAAAGAATTTTTATCACTCATTTGCCCCTGTTTGAACTGACATCAGCACCTGCATAACTTTAACTTGTTCTAAAAGAGAAAACATAATTACAGCAGGTTTGAATAAACAGAGGTACTACAAACTGAAAAATTCAAAAACACAATCACACAAAAAAATAATTTATCAAAAACTACAATCCAAAATAATCTGCAAAATGCATAGACACATGCAAAAAAAGTGTTTCATAATTCAACCTACAGAAAGAGTACAGAAACTCAAAAAGTATCAGAACAGCAGACGATTTTACTATTGAGCAGGCCATCTCTTACAGTGGTGGTAAACAGCTGTCCTGACATCACACACCAAGTCATGTGACTTAGCCCACCACTTTCCATGGTCATGCCCTGAGGCATGATATTGCTCTCATTTCAGATTTCTGAAGTCATGTAAAGCTGCCAGCCAAACAATACAAAGTTGAAAACAAGCACAATAAATTATAAAAAATCAAAAACAGTACAAATCAGCTGATTCATCTGGTATAAATAAGTGTCAAAAGCTGGTTTATATAAAGAAGCCTAACTCCTTTTGTAGCTGCATTTACCCAAAATTACCAATTTGAAAAATTAGATAAAAAACCTATTTGAAATATTAGATAAACTACCATGTCTTTCTGCTCTTGTTATTAATTAATTTTTTCATTTTTTGCTCAGCCAACCAAAGTTCACTAGTAGCTAATGAATTACACTTTGAATACTGAAGAGTTCTGCTAATCACAGATTGACCAAAATTATTGTGATGTATTTCAGAGACTGCCACCATTTAGGGATTCAGTCAGTCTTTGACTACCAGCGATACATTGAATTTGCTCGAGTCTGCAAGTTTAATGGTAAATGGCGTATTTGTACTCGAGATAAGGTAAGACACTTTATATTTTTGATATATATTACATTTATTAATGCATGATTAGCAACTATTATTGCTAATTATTGTATTTCTTCTCTCATATATGCTTTCAAGAGGCCCTCTCACACCAAGCAGAAAAAAATAATTGCATTACAGTAGTTTTTAAGACCAACATTCTATTCTAAATCACTCCTGTAGACACTTTGATTAGCATTATGGAAATTATTGTAAATACAGACCCAAAATCACCACCTTAAAGAATAGTTTGTTTTTGTTAAGTTTACACTGCATCCATCTATCCATTATCCAACCCGCTATATCCTAACTACAGGGTCACGGGGGTCACAGCCAACACAAGGCAGGAAATGAATCCCAGGCAGGACGCCAACCCACCGCAGTTTACACTGCATAAACCTTTAAATTTAAAGGTGCGTCTCTGTATGTGAGCACATATAAAATAGCTACTGCCCACCAGGGGATGCTTTTTTGTGCTATAAGAGAAGCCTCCATAAATTCTAGTCCCATCTACTGAGCAAGTGATTCTACGACAAATTACTTTGTAGTTGGTGGGACAATGATAGTGTGGTGCCCCCTGAATGTGTGCTTGGCATGACAGTCCATCCATCCATCCATCCTCTTCCGCTTATCTGAGGTCGGGTCGCGGGGGCAGCAGATTGAGCAGAGAGGCCCAGACTTCCCTCTCCCTGGCCACTTCTTCTAACTCTTCCGGGAGAATCCCGAGGCGTTCCCAGGCCAGCCGGGAGACATAGTCCCTCCAGCGTGTCCTGGGTCTTCCCTGTGGCCTCCTCCCGGTTGGATGTACCCGGAACACCTTACCAGGGAGGCGTCCAGGAGGCATCCTGATCAGATGCCCGAGTCACCTCACCTGACTCCTCTCGATGCGGAGGAGCGGCGGCTCTACTCTGAGCCCATCCTGGATGACTGAGCTACTCACCCTATCTTTAAGGGAAAGCCCAGACACCCTGCGGAGGAAACTCATTTCAGCCACTTGAATTCGCAATCTCGTTCTTTCGGTCACTACCCATAGCTCATGACCATAGGTGAGGGTAGGAACGTAGATCGACTGGTAAATTGAGAGCTTTGCCTTACGGCTCAGCTCCTTTTTTACCACGACAGACCGATGCAGAGCCTGCATCACTGCGGACGCCGCACCAATCCGCCTGTCGATCTCATGCTCCATTCTTCCCTCACTCGTGAGCAAGACCCCGAGATACTTGATCTTCTCCACTTGGGGCAGGATCTCGCTCCCAACCCTGAGAGGGCACTCCACCCTTTTCTGGCTGAGGACCATGGTCTAGAATTTGGAGGTGCTGATTCCCATCCCAGCCGCTTCACACTCAGCTGCGAACCGATTCAGAGAGAGTTGAAGATCACGGCCTGTTGAAGCAAACAGGACATCATCTGCAAAAAGCAGTGACCCAATCCTGAGTCCACCAAACCGGACCCCCTCAACACCCTGGCTGCGCCTAGAAATTCTGTCCATAAAAGTTATGAACAGAATTGGTGACAAAGGGCAGCTCTGGCGGAGTCCAACTCTCACTGGAAACGGGCTCGACTTACTGCCGGCAATGCGGACCAAGCTCTGACACCGGTTGTACAGAGACCGAACAGCTCTTATCAGGGGGTCCGGTACCCCATACTCTCGGAGTACCCCCCACAGGATTCCCTGAGGGACACGGTCAAAGCCTTTTCCAAGTCCACAAAACACATGTAGACTGATTGGGCAAACTCCCATGCACCCTCCAGGATTCTGCTAAGGGTGTAGAGCTGGTCCGCGACCAGGATGAAAACCACACTGTTCCTCCTGAATCCGAGGTTTGACTATCCGATGGACCCTCCTCTCCAGAACCCCCGAATAGACTTTTCCTGGGAGGCTGAGGAGTGTGATCCCTCTGTAGTTGGAACACACCCTCCAGTCCCCTTTTTTAAAGAGGGGGGACCACCACCCCGGTCTGCCAATCCAGAGGCACTGTCCCTGATGTCCATGCGATGTTGCAGAGACGTGTCAACCAAGACAGTCCTACAACATCCAGAGCCTTGAGGAACTCCGGGCGTATCTCATCCACCCCCGGGGCCCTGCCACCATGGAGTTTTTTGACCACCTTGGTAACCTCAGCCCCAGGGATGGGGGAGCCCACCTCCGAGTCCCCAGGCTCTGCTTCCTCATTGGAAGACATGTTAGTGGGATTGAGGAGGTCTTCGAAGTACTCCCCCTACCGACCCACAACGTCCCGAGTCGAGGTCAGCAGCGCACCATCCCCACCATATACAGTGTTGACACTGCACTGCTTCCCCCTCTTAAGACGCCGGACGGTGGACCAGAATCTCCTCGAAGCCGTCCGAAAGTCATTCTCTATTGGCAGGATAGTCAACTAGTCAAATGTTGCTTATTAAAGTGTTTTTTTTTTTCATTCTTGTAAATAATTCACTGCAGGAGGCTTTTAACTTGTATGAATTGTTCTCCATCCGCAAATCACTCTTCAACAGAGTTTATTACCACAAAACCACCTGCAGTATCGAACTCATGTAAGTCCAGAGTTTTTAACTAGATCAGTTACTCTTTGGTCTCCTAACTTTTTTAAATGGTGTCCTAGCACCCTTTGGGTGCATCATTGGTTGGCTTATGTGTTAGTCAGCTTTTATCAACTGTCATTCTCTCTTATGTTTGGACTAGAAAAATCTTTCAGTATGTGGGTATCATCCAATTAGTGCTTGAATATTCTGGGAAATAAAGATACTCCACTAGTAAAAAAAATAGCACCAGAATTTATTCAGAATTAAATCTATTACTATATTAACTCCTTGTTACAAAACCAGTTATTTATTGTATTTTATCCATCAATCAAACCTTTTTACTGCAGTATTTAAGAATTTGATGATCACTATTGTACTTACAAAAACAGTAGAGAAATGTCTTCTGTAGGGTCGCATCTGGCAGACAGGGTCTTCTAAAATTATTTTAGGGCTGGTTTATTGGTAACGTGAGGTAAATCATAAAGTCTAAACTCTTCATTCTTTTTGCTAGGATTTGTGATGCTCTAAAGTTGGCTGATCCAGTTCTGGGCCTTTCAAGCAGTATTAAAAATATGGAGAAATACCAGACTTTCACAGGTAGGAGGAACAATAAAATATGAGCACAGTCATTAGAGCTGTAGCCTCACACATTTATTCAGCTGGGTTCAAATCCCAGCCCAGTTATTTTTGTGAGTCTGCATACTCTGCACATGTCTAGTTTTCATCCCAAACAAACGCTGGTTATGTTGATTGGTGGTTTTCCTTGATCTTCTATGTGTGTGTGTGTGTGTGTGTGTGCATGTGCATGCCATTTTAACAGACGAGGGTTATTTCATTAAATTACCTGGGATCAGGAAATTGTTGCATGAATGACTGGAGGACAAAATAAATATGTTACTTGATTTGTCATCAAATAAGGTCATCTCAAGGTTTTCACTTTTGTGAGAAATTATTATATTGTCAGTACTCATAAAAGTCAGAAAATTATAAGCAATGAATGGATGGTACTTTTTGAAACAGTCATATTATAACGACTCAATAAATAACCCATCCACTTACTTCACACATAGAAAAGTATTTTTACCTTGAACACTTGACAGTTAAGATTAATACAAAGGATTCTTCTATCTATTTTAGAACTTGCATTTTCATTACAGAAGGGTTGGAGCTTATCCAGTAGCAGGTATATAACCAAACAACCAACCGTGCCTGGGAAGTTAGTTCTTTAACATACTTGCACACACTCATACTGTCCAGTCACCTTTGAAAGAGATAGAAAGAGCTTAAGCTGGCATGAGAAAAATGTGCAGACTATACAGACAGTGACCAAGCAACAATCAGCCATGGGTGGTGCAGCAGTGTTAAAGGATAAGTTTGGTCATTTAAATTATTTCTTCATAGTTGTATTTTAAAGTATTTTTCATAGATTTAAAAAAATCCTTCTCTGTTCTTGCAGCTTACAATTGTACTAATTTATGCACAGGTCCATTGGTGAATGAAAAAGCCTTAAAACTTGTCCATTTTTCAAGCCATAAAATTTTATCGAGTTTTGTGTCCCGGGTATGATGTTAAAATGCAAGCAGTCCTCCAACTTGCAGGAAAAAACTTGACAGGATTGGCACTCCAGCCATAGAAAAAACTTCACGCAGCTCTGAAATGGTAGACAGGTCTCCTTTCTTCTCTCCGTGGGAGTAGCTCTGCTGCAGCCGCCCACAGGAAGACTGCTCACATTTTGAAGGGAATGGGAGAAAGCCCTCGGAAGCCTCATCCCTGGAAGAGTTGAAACTGCTGGAGAGCCAGTGGGGTCAGGCCTGTTGGGGATTGGAACTGGTATGGTGCTGAGGTGTCGCCTGCTGCACAGCAACATTTGAGTCCTAATTTGAGGTGGACCATTCGGGTAGGTTAGTGGAACGTCTTGTCTCTCCAGCATGAAGATCATGTTCCTCTGCTGTCGATGGAGCTTTGTAAACTCCATATTTCAGTGGCAGCACTCTCTACAGAACACAGTGGACTGGCCAGATCTCTGTAGGTAGATAAACCTTTTATCGGTGTTGTCATTCTGATGGCTGGGAGTAGCTGTTGCTGTGGTGGATCGACTCCTCCTGATAATGTCCGATGTCACTTCTTTCAATGAGTATATTATGAGACTCAGATTATGGCACTCTCTGGGTGCCTTGTCTGTTGTCTCGGTATATACTCTGACCACAGTAAGTGATGCCTTAATGAGGCAGACATTTTATTTGCAACGGTGGTTGATGGGCAAAAGGTGACACTCCTCTGGTCATGGTTGACTTCAGTGCAACCACTGGCACTGTCAGGGCTGGCTATGAGGATTGTGTCAGTCCCCATGGGTATGGCAACTGTGGTAAAAGTGGCTCCGTGTTCTTCGACTTTGAAAAAGGTCAGGGGCTATGGATTGCTGGATCCCAGTTCCAGAGCTCTGAGCCGCATGGTTAGATTTGGTTCTCCTGTACTGGTGGTGCGGTGAAGGAGATCGATCACATCCTCATGAGTGGACACTGGAGGCTCCCACAGAACTGTCTGCTTTCTGAATTCTGAGCACAGATGTGTTGTTGCTAATCTGAAGATCTAGCTTGGGTCCTACTAGGAGAATGAGGCTGGACCTGGCCAGACTCCAAGATCAGGCTGTTTCTAACAAGTTTGCATGCAGTTTGTGTGAGGAACTTGCAAACTTCAGTGTGACTACTGATTCTAATGGGATGTGGGTGACCTTCCGTGGTAAAGCCCTGAAGGTTGCTGAGGGTTGTATTGTTGTTGCCAGTGCTTGCAGAAGGAGGTGTTTCATTTCAGAGGGCACCCTGGATATCATAGAAAGGAGTCACAGTGCACGTCTTGATGGCAACTCCAGTCTGTACCAGGAACTGAGATAGACAGCTGCAAGGGCTCTGAGAGCAGATAAGGAGGCTTTTATTGAGGAATCTGTGAGAAAGTGACACACCATCTATGGTCTAGCGACCTACTTCCGGCTTACAGAGGAATCGAATCATAACGCATATTCAAATCTGTTCCTTGGAGAGTTGCAGTCAGGGCGGGTGATGGAACGTTCCTTACGGATGACACTGCATTTGTTACTCGCTGGGCTTGCTACTTTGAGCAGCTGTTTAAAGCTGATCCTCCAGCTAGAACAATGTACATCTCAGGGTCCATGGTTCTTGTGGCTGATCTTCCAATTACCTGTGAGCCACCCAATCTCACTCAGATTGCTCAGGTGGTAAATCATTTGAGGGTTAGGAAGTTTTCAGAGATCTGTAGTATCTGGGTGAATTTCTACAATCTGGTGGTAAGGCTGTCCTCCTGGCTTTGCATTTGCTTCCATTTGGGAGACCGGTGTCATGCCAACTGACTAGAAAATAGGACTTGTATTTCCTATCTAGAAAGGAAAGGGTGATCATCCTCAATAGGATCTGTGATCATTTTCTCACCTACTAGCGACTGGAGAAGTCTGGCTTTACATCTACGAAATCTACCATCGACTGCATCCATGGCACTAAGGGTTCTCATCAAGCACTAATCCAATATCAGAAGAGTTTCTTTGTAGCTTTTGTTGATTTTTGTAAAGCATTTGACTCTGTTGATTGAGCTGCCCTGTGGGATATCTTGAGACTTCACGGGATCCTCCTGAAGTTGCTGGATTTCATGGCCAGCCTGTATACTAGTACCATGAGTGTTGTGCAGAGTGGAGGCTGAACCTCTGTGTTCTTTCCAGTTGATTCTGGGGTTCATCAGGGGTGTGTTATTGTTCCTGCTCTGCTCAATGCTTGCATGGACTGGGTGTTGTGCCGGGTTGTGGAGTCCAGTGGCTGTAGAACATATGGTGGGGAAGAGAGATTCATTGATCTTGACTTTGCCAACAATGCTGTTATCTTCACAGAGTCAATGGAGGTTCTGATCATGGCTCTTGAGAGACTGAGCAAGGAGTCTGAGTGTCTGGGGTTGAGAGTTTCCTAGATAAAAACCAAGATCCAGGCCTTTAATGACCTCTTAGGCACAGCCATCAGCAGTGTGTGTGTCTACACAGAATGTGTCAACCACATCAAGAGGTTTACTTACCTTGGCAGCGACATTCATTTCTCTGGTGACTCTTCCTAGGAAGTCAGTAGACGGATTAAGAGAGCAAGGGGTGGTTATGAGGGTGTTGGAAAGGGGTGTATGGCACTCCCGATATCTTTACAAGAGGACGAAGGTCCAAGTCTTTAGAGTCCTTGTGATTTCTGTTTTGCTATATGCTTGCAAGATATGTATGCTATCCAGTGATCTGAGATGAAGACAGGACTCCTTCGGTGCCGTGTCTTTTCAAGGATTCCATGGGTACCACTGGTTTGACTTTGTGTCGAACAAGTGGTTGCTTACAGAGTCCTGAATGAAACGTTACCTGCATTGTGAGGGAGCTTCAGTTACGGCACTACGGCAGTGTGCCATGATTCCCCAAGGGTGATAAGGCTCGAAGGATCCTCATATTAAAGAACATGACCAGCTGGACCAGGCCAAGGGGGATGCTCATGTTACACTGCAGCAGGTAAATGGCCATTTCCAGAGGGTGGGACTGGACTGTGTGTCTACCTAGATGGTTATCATCTGGGATCCCGAGGTGTTTCGTTGTGTTGTGGGTACAGAATTGTGCTATACCAGTGCATGCTGCCCAACCGGACCTGACCTAACCTTTTGATCCATCGCTTGATATAGCACACATTTTGCAAAACAGCGTATCTTTGTCATTTTGACAGAGCCCCTTTTATGCCGGTTTGTGTAGATAGCACAGAGCAGATGTTTCTGCCTCACAGCACCAGGGTCTTCACAATTTTTTCATGTTCTTCCCATGTATTTACAGATTGATTGTATTTGAACAAAATACATAAAAACTCTTGCATGCTCTTCTCACTGTGCTGCTGCTCAATGTGAATCTCACCCCGTGGGCTATGTAAAACAGAATGTAATGGGAAAAAAGTGTGTGTAGGAAAAAATAATCATATTTTGTGAGTAAGTATCTGTCTGCTATTAGAAGCCATGGAAGAACATAACTGTGTGAATAAAAGAATTGCAAAGGCAAAAGGAGAACTATATGCAGAATATAGCTTGGTGCTGGGGGCTTGTTGGGCTGTCATAACTTCACCCAGAGTGGAACAATACGAAAATGTATTCTTACCTCAAGAAAAATAGCTCCAAGAATCGTTAATGAAATAATTATTTCTAGTTTCCTGTTGTTGTCACAAGGAAGAAATTTCTTCAATTGAAACCTTTGGTGCTTCAAGACTATTTGGTAAGTTTTTAGGTTTTTTCATTCACCTACAAACCTGTGTACCCATTATTCACATTGTAAATTGTACAAACAGACAACTCAATTTTTTAAATTTATAAAAAAAAAGCTTCACTTCAGAACACAATTTTATATACCATAATTATTAAGATATAATTTCAGCTTGAAAAATACTATACTTATTCTTTAACCATTATGCCACTGTGTAAAAGTGCAAAGTATTAATCATGATGATTTTAGGATTAATCATCATGAAATTTTGAGACTCTTGTTTTGTGGTCATTGCTGCCAGGAGTTAACTTTGGCTTATTGTAACTGTGTAATGAAAAATTGGATTAGGAAAATGTTATACTGTACCTTGACATTATATAACATACAGTATTTATACATCTTTTGTTAACATTTTACAGATGATGTCTACAATCAAATACTTTTTTACGAAGGTGGGGACTCTAAAATGCATGACGCCAAAAAGATCTTAGAGAGGATTGAAAAAAGGCAGCTGTATAAGTTTATGACTCAAATTCAAATTAGCAAAGATGGAAAGGTAAATACATGTATTAATTTCATCCATTAATCTGTTGATAGTGACATCACCTCAGCTCCATTTTGTATTCTGTTTGTGAGTTGGTTTTCTGGCCATTTTAAAATTCCTATTGTTTACTATTACTATGCTAGTTGCCATTTTGGTGACAATATAAGTCATTTTGTCCCACCTATAAAACATGGTGGCCCATAGCTTCTGGTATCTCAGTACTGAATCTTTATCAAAAACAGACCTTAATTTATGTTGTTAGTGAGGGACTGTTGTCATTACATTATTGTAAGGACTTTTGTAATGCTTATTTGACAATAATTTACCATATTGGTTATGATTAATGGTTTAAACATCTTTTTTTTGGCTTGTTCAGCTTAGGCTTCTCTTTTGATTATGATTCTATCATCTTTCTTTTTGAATATCCTGCTCCTGGTTATTCTGTCAGTCTCCCAAAATCAACACAAAACGTCTGTTTATTCTAAGGTGTTCTTTAACCTTAGTCAACAACATAATGTAAGAATAACCTGGTGCTAAATTACTATGGATCTAGTTAACCAATTAGACTGGTAATTGGCAGAACAAGACCTACTGTGTACAGATAGGAAATTGAATCATTTAGTGTTGTCTAAGCAGATTAGTTTGCTACATGATTCCACAATCTATGGGAACAAATGTATTAAAATAAACCACTTTATTGGGATTATGGGTTGCATGATGACTTACTTTCATTATAATTAATCGTTAATTGTACAGTACATAAGCTTGTGTTAATATCAACTAATTAATTTTTCCTGAGTTACAGAGTGCCTCTATGTTATGTTTTATTGGATAACCACACTGTCTACTTAATGAACCATTACTGACTTTGTTTTGTAGCTGACATCTTCACTTCTTCTCCTACCAGTTCTTTATTTTTCTGTCTTCACCCACACACACAGAAGAATGTATTGTATTGGGGTTGATGTTCTAAATAGGGGTTTTTGCCAGATTTACACATTTTAGAGTATCACTGTGCTTTTCCTAGTTAGGATTCTGGCATCTGCATTCTGCACTACAGTAGTTGCAACCAATTTATGTATTTTTTGGGTAGTCCTGAGAGGAGTGTGTTACAGTAATCTAGTCAACTAAAAACAAAAGCGTGAACTTGTTTTTCAGCATCTTGCAAAGTTATAAGGGATCCTAGTAATCTGATTAATATGTGATTTAAAATTTAGGTCAGAGTCAATAACTATCCCTAAATTCCTTACCTTTGACTTGACTTTTAAGTCTAATGGATCAAGTTTATTTCTAATACCCTCATTATATCAATTTTTGCCAATCACTAAGATTTTTGTTTTCTCTTTATTTGGTTTGACGAAATTACTAGTCACCCACTCAGAAACACAAGTAAGACATTGTGTCAGTGAACCAAGAGAGTCGGGGTCATCATGCACTATTGATAAATACAGTTGTGTGTTGTAAGCATAGCTGTGGCAGCTCACATTATGTCTTGAGATAATCTGACCTAATGAAAGCATATAGATTGAAAAGAGAAGTGGACCCACTATAGATTCTTGTGGAACACCATATAGAATATCATGTGTCTTCGAAATATAACTACCAAAACTAACAAAGAATTTTCTTTCCATTAATTAAGACTCAAACCAATTTAAGACACTGCCAGAGAGGCCCACCCACTGACTAAGGCGATTTCTAAGAATATTGTGATCAATGGTGTCAAATGCAGCACTCAGATCTAGGAGGATGAGAACAGATAAACAGCCTCTGCCCGCAAGTCATTTACCACTTTAACCAGTGCAGCTTCTGTACTTTGATTTGTTCTAAAACCCGACTGAAACTTAAAAAGAATAGTGTTTATTCAAGTGATCATTTAGGTGCATAATGAATGCCTTTTCTAGGATTTTACCTAAGAAAGGCAGGTTAGAAATAGGTCTGAAATTGTCAAAAACAGAGGAGTCAAGATTCTTTTTCTTCAACAGGGGTTTAACAATAACAGTCTTAAGACAGTCTGGAAAGACCCCCATATCTAATGATGAATTTACTATATCAAGCATACTGTCAATTAGCATGTCCGATACTTCTTTGAAAAAACTTGTTGGTATTGGATCAAAGATGCAGGCGGAGGGTTTCTGTTGAGAAATTATTCTATATAAATCAGGTAAATCTATTGTGGTAAAATAATTTAATTCTCTAAAAATGGAATAGGATCAGTATTCAGGGGAAGTACTATATTATTTCTAATATCATTAATTTTGTGATTAAATAATATAGAAAAAGCCTCACAAGTTTCACTGGAAGATTTTTGGAAGCATTCCATTGAGCGACCTGGGTTTAGCAAATGATCAGTAGTAGAGAATAAAAGTCTTGGATTACCAGCATTGTTATTTATAATTTTAGAGAAGTAACACTGCCTCTCAAGATGGACTATGTTGTTGTATTCTGTTATTTTAGCCTTCAATATTTCATAGTGGACAATCAATTTAGTTTTTCTCCATTTACGCTCAGCTCTCTGGAATGTTTTCTTTAAATCAGACACTCTTTGGGTCTTCCATGGTATAACAGTGTTGAAGGATTTTTTAACTGTCTTTTCAGGAGTGTCTATGCCTGAGACAGCTCTCACTTTAGTATTAAAACTTTCCACCTTACTATTTACATTATTAACACTATTGTAGTAAGCACTACAAATGGACAGGTTGCTTAAAATGTTAAAATTTGAAGCTGCAGATGAATCAAATAAGTGTTTTTTAACAATACACTTCTCAATAGTTGTAGCTATCAGTATTTTTACATTAAACAGTAAGAGAAAATGGTCTGATAAACTAATGCCCACGATCTGCCTCACATCAACTTTTAATCCTTTAGTAATCACTAAATCCAACGTGTGCCACCCTTTGAGTATTGGCAGACTAATGTGCTGGCTCAGATCAAAAGTGTGCAGGAGATTCATAAATTCTTTTGCTTTTGGGTCACACTGATTATCAATATGAAAACTAAAGTCGCCAAATATTAGCAAACTGTCATAGTTAGTTATTATAATTGACACTAAGTTTGAGATTTCCTCAAAGAAAAATGCATTATATTTAGGAGGTCTATACACGGACATTACCAGAGACTGAGAAATTCCCTGAATAACAAAGGCAAGATACTCAAAAGACGCAAACATACCAAAACCAGCATCTTTATACTTTAACTGACTTGAAGAAATATTTGCTAAACCGCCCCTTTTCTTACCTTGGCGAACCACATGAGTAAAGCTGTAATTTGGAGGTGCAGATTTGATTAAAACAGTCACACCATCAGAGCTAAGCCATGTTTCATTTAATGTAAGAAAGTCAATTTTCCTATCACTAATAAGATCTTTGATGGAAAATGTCTTGTTGTTTAATGCTCTAACATTTAATAAGGCCATATTTAAGGTCTCAGAATAGCAGAACTGAACTTGCGAAGCGTTACAGCTGTTCAAAATGGTAATCAAGCTATTTGTATTAATGCTGCTTTGTGCAGATTTTTTATTTAATCTGTAGTCTTATAGTTTTAATACAGTGCACATCTAGAGGTGAAATGGTAATTAAATTATTCACATTTATGCCGCATTGTCTGGATTTTTCACATGAACTGAGATTGTTTATTATAGTATTAATGCAGTACACATTTGAGGAGGAGTTTGCTACAGAGTTATCATATTCTAGCAGGGCATTATGGAAAGGATTTGGATTAAAAGTACATAGTCAGGAGAAAGCGATAAATTACCTTACAGATGTTTTCAGAGAGAACCTGGGCACTAAATCTATTAGGATGCAGAAACGTGGCCTCTCCCAGAAGAGATCCCAGTTGTCTATGAACCCAATGTTTTGTCCCTTGCAGAAGTCTTTCAACCAGTTGTTTAATGCTAGCAGACGACTGTAGTATTGATCTGATCATTTAGCCAGTAGTAAGGGACCTGAAATAAAGATGCTCGCAGTCGGGGTCCTCTCTTTTGTGGCATTAATAAATGCTGCAAAATCCACCTTAAGAATCTCAAATTGTTGGTATTGCACATTGTTTACCCTGGCATGTATTATGATGGTCACCACTGCCCTGTTTTTGTGCGTCTTGCAGACTTTCGGCGCTCTTCTCATAACATCTCATACATGAGCACCAGGAAAACAAGAAACAAAACGTTTCTGTATAGGGCAAGAAATATTGAGGTTTTGTACGATAGAATCTCCAATAACAAATATATCACCCTGAGTTACTGGCACAGTGGTGGAGCAGAGAAAGGTCGAACCGGTTCTGTGTGGAGATGCTTGCCTGGGCTGATGGAGGTGATCTAGCCTTAAACCCCCGCCTACAGAGCGGAAACAAGCCAATTCCCTCGTCATCATCATCATTGTTCCAAAGGGGCATAGGGGTAAAACTCACTTGGCCCTGAAAGTGAGCGGCATGGTGTGGGGTCAAGGTTGCTGAGCTGCAGAGATTTCAGATGTTGGGGAGGACTCTTTCAGCAGGTGAGCCATTCAGTTCCCTGGACAGAAGTTGCTGAATCTGGTTCTCGAGAGCCCTGAGTTCTTTGACAACGTGCTCCATCTCACCATCGGCCATTGACTACTTCCACTTCTGCTTCCGCTTCGTGTCCTAGGAAAGAAAAAAAAAAAAAGTAACTAATTGTTATCAAATTTGGTAGTCCCATCACAATCCTGAACTGTTAGAACCTAACTCATTTTAAACATATTTGGTTCACGTAATCTTCTGTTCTACTAAGAACATTTTGTAAATCATGTAACTCTAAAATAATCCTTTTCAAAAAGGTTTCATGTTAAGATTGTAGAAAATGGTAAGGTTAGCAGATTTTGTTCAATTTGCTTTTATTCAGTATCATTTAATATTTACTGTGTAGAACGAGAATACAACTTTGTTTTTGTCAAATATTTTAAAAGAAAGTGTTATGAATATTAAAGTATTTGTTTGAAATATTTTTTGAAAATACTTGACCCTTAGTGAGTAATTGAAGATGTCATTAAATCACCACCTAGAACCCTCGGCAATATCCTATCCACATGCAGTCTCCAGTTCTTAATGGAGGCTTATACTGTGCTCATCTGTCATGATCATACTGGGTGGGCATTTGTTAACACCCCTGATCAGAAATGAACTGGATTTGAAGTGGATAAGATATAAAATTACTGTCTTGTCCATTACAATTAACTGAGAAGGATAACCTTGAAAGTGTGCTATAAAATATGATTAGCAGTAGTATATGAAATACCTTATGGTTATCAGTTTGTTCCATTAGTGTTCCAGTGTTAGCTCAACAATACAATCTTACTCTGGTATTATGGATTGTACAGTAAATTAGCTATGGAGAATGATAAAAATTAGAATATGTCTCTCTGTTATAATAAAAAAAATCCAGGGATCAGATCAGACATGACTTTTTCAGAGACATACTTTTAAGTCCAATGCGACGAGACTTTGTGCCAAAAGATTTAACCAGACCCGGGGCCAGAAATAAAAGACAAAGATAGATGACAAAGTAGAACATCGTAAAGAATTCAAAAACGTTGGCATGATACACGTGCAGAGCAGTTTAGAGATAATGAAAGTACTAAAATTCAAAAGTCTCAAAAAATGATAGTAAAGATCACATTAGCGCAAAAAAATGGAAATTATTACTCTGTGAAATAGCGGAACAGCGAGAAGAGATTGAATATATTGTTTGGATTTAAACTTTAAGTTGGAGACTTGTAGATCGTCTAATTCATGTTGTCATCAGGGAAAAGTAGTGTTTCTTCACAATGAAGAGGCCTATCCGTGAGAATTAAAAGATTTGTTGTTTGGTGAAAGTGAAATCCACATACTCGAGCATCAGAGACGCAAAGTGCCTGGTGTGTAGCGCAGGTCGGGGGGGTTGGCGAGCGAAGCAAACAGGGGGCAAAGCCCCCTAGTATATCCACTATAAATTAACTGTATTATACACAGATACAGAATCTGCATGCGGAAGACATGCCACATTGTACTAATGACCTCCATCACACAGAATGTTGACTTTTCCAGAGACATTTTGTGCCTTCAAGACACAACTGGACACTCTGTGTAAAACATTAGAATTGCTATTTCTTCATTTAGTTTAAAGCAGTTGCATTCTGTGAACCGTTTGGCTACCCAACCACAGATGAGCGCCATAGCTCTAGTTAATTAAGAGCACATAAGGCATAAGCAGGTCATTTTGATGGTAGTAATGCGCCCCTTTCATATGAACACAGTTGGTACTGGCTGTCTCCATTACTTTCTGTGGTCCACCATTACAGTCTCTAGCATCACTAAGATTAGGTAAAGCATTAATGGCTCAGGGGAATAGTGCTAGCTGGGGCTCCTATTTATAATTGTTTTGCAAGAATGTCTCCTTCGTCTTTCATGAATTCTGTTGAGGTTTGTCAAAGGTTTCACTTCCCTTTTCTGCTATATGGGCATCTGACACTCATGTGTTTAGTCCTGACCAGTCTGTTAAGAGCCCGCACATGGCTGCCTTCCTGCCAGTCTGTTATGAGCCATCTGCTACAGTACTTTTTCACAAACTTACTGAGTGGTTTATAACAGCATATTATGGTTTTCAAAAAGTATTTTCGGGGTCCTGCCATGATTTAGATTTATTCATGCTTTCTATGAGGCCTGTAAGTTAATAAGGGAGTCCCAAACCAATTGCTGCTCCTCTGTTTTATTTATCATTTAGCTAGAGAATTTTTTTTGCCATCCAGCATTTAATATCCATGAGGCAACCAAGCTATTTAGTTACTGAGCTCTTACTATAATCATAACGGCAGTGTTATGATGCTGAATACTGAATATGAGAGGGAGTCTGTGAATGGCAAAAAGTGTGAGGGACAAAATGGACCCTTGAGGGACTGTGCATGTCACAGTGGCAGAGGACAAAGAAAACGTATCAATGAGAAAGAAAGATCTATCCTTAAAATAGGCAAGGGCTGTGCCAAATGATCTAGCAAGATGGCATTGTCAACCGTGTCAAAAGCAGTGCTTAGATCTAGCAAGGTCAAGCAGGCACAGGCCCCAGCATCAACTGCCAACACTCTCAACAGAATAGATTCTGTACCATGGAGTGGTTTGACACCCAACTGGAATTTTTTAAAGAGCTGTTGTTTATTTAGGAACGCCAGAAGCTGTGAGAGGAAAGCTTCCATATTTAATATGAAGCTGAATTCAATTTTTTAAATGACACCTCTGCTAACATAAATATTTGATTTTATTTGTAACAAAGAATGTTTTTTCTTATTATTTCTTATTATTTTAAAGATTGATGATAAAGTTAAGGATATGACACCGATGGACCCAAACAATTTTATTGTGAAGGTAAGCATGTAATGTGAAAATCATAAAAAAAGAGTATGTGTACTGAAGGATGAAGATGGTTCATTCTTTGGCAGTTTGATTTATATGTATTTGTAATGCTATCATCATTATGCATATTTTTTAAAATGAGAACATAACATTGGTATTATTAAATAACTGAATTTTATTGTAGACTGCAGGTGGTTCTTTGAATGAAGGTGTTACATTTTTTGGGATTATCATTCAAGATCACCAGTCCTACTATTGTGCACTTCATTAATTGGGTTATAATAAAAAATATTAATTGTACAAATGTTATTAAATAGCAAAGTAAATTATATGTAAAAAAAATCATGTCATACATAGGAAAATTATACTGACTACACTATGCTTTATCCATAATCAGCTTCTGTAATAAGAAAGCCAGATTTATTGTTTCAAACTTTTAAGTTATCTCCAAATATCAAGTGTAAAGTACATTTAATTTTATTTAAAAGTTGTTATAAGTGCTTTGCTTTTATTCTACAGACCTACAAAATTACCTATGGTATGGGCAACAAGAATCCTATTGATCAGGTTGGATTCTACACGCAAAACAATCCTTCTAAAGCAGAAAATATTGAAATAAATAAGGTATGTTATCTACCAATCTATTATCTTCCTGGTATTTATATGGCTGTTGTATCAGAAAAATGTTTGCAGTAAAAAAATACTGTTAGCATGTTTATGTGTAAATGAATGTTGGGTAATATAACAAACAAAACTGCTAACTATATTGTTAAAATGTCAAAATACAATTTAAAAGCAGGTGATTACCGGTAATTTAATTGCTGGTTTCTTAAACAAGTTTTAATTCTTAACAAACAACACCATTTGGCTCTAATGTGTTTCTTGGATTCTATGTTGGCCATTTAAATATAGAAAAACTAGGGGGCTCCGCCACCTGCTCGCTTCGCTCACCCACCCCCAGGTTTGATTTACCAGATACACAATTTAAAGAGATTGTTATTTTCATGGGAATTGATACATATGCATTATTATTATTTTCATTTTTACTTTAAAACTTTTGTAAAAACTATCTTTTATTTCCGGCCCCGTGCATAGTTAAATCTCTTTCTCGCAGGATGTATAACTTTGCTCGTGCTATGAAGGGGAGTCGACTGAACGCATGCTAAGGAGATGCCGTTGGATCATCTACTGTCTTTCTGCTGCTGCTGCTGCTTCTGGCAAGCTACATGTTTTGTTTGTTGCGCTGCACGTCGATCATTTAAAATCCCTTACAGCAGCTGTCCTTTTGCCACTTCGTGTCTCTGCAGCTTGCGTTGTTGTTTGGGTTGAATGCACACTAAGGAGAAGCGGTCAGATCATCTGCTGGCTTGTTGCTGCTGCTTCTGGCGAGCTGCGTTTTCCTCTTGCCGCACTGCACGTCGATCATTTAGAAGCCTTTACAGCAGCTGTCCTTTTGCCACTTCGTGTCTCTGCCGGTCACGTTGTGAAGGGGGGAGGGGGGGGGGCTGAACGCACGCTAAGGAGAAGCGGTCGGATCATCTGCTGGCTTGCTGCTGCTGCTGGCAAGCTGCGTTTTCTGCTTGTTGCTTGATGTTGTTTTAAGAGCTGGGAGCGCATGAAGTGTGTCTGCCAAAGGCATTCTAACAACTGCTTGGCTAGATGTCCGTGACCTTGCTTTAAATGTTGTCTCACTGCCTTGTCTTACGTGACATTAAAGTGTCTCTCACATCAAATTATCTTCCGAGAAGATCATGTCTCGTCTCCCTCCCAAGATTTTTTTTTAAATAGAAAGATATAAAACCAATTGGGTAACTGCTACATATCTGTAATTTAATAAGTAAATAATCGGATGCACTTGAGCTGGTGGGGGCCGTGGAGTAGGTGTGAGCGATTGCCTGCTAAGGCCGCTTGTCTCCGGGTTAGTGTGGGGCGTTTCTGCATATCTCATTGCAAAAAGTTTTTAATTTGTGCAAAGTTGTTCTTCAATCCACATTCTAAGTAAAGAGCTTATTTTAAAGTAACTGTTGATTTCCACCCGACATAATGCACTTTACAATTTTAAACATTTGTAAGATAACAAAATGCTTTCATTATACTCTTCACCAGATTGATCCAATTTGGGGTCAGAGCAGCCAGCCTATGTTGGGAGCATTAGGCACCAGGCAAGAGTGATATCCCTGGACGAGGCACCGGTCAAAAAAAGCATTTGTATCATGGCACCTCCAAATCTCTTTTGCTTAAAGTGATATGAATTTGGTTCCTTCAGTTTTTTTTGTAGATTTTTCTCTGAAATTCTGTAATTAGTCTGGTAGCTTATGTTATCATCAGTTAAAGTGATCTGCTTGACCTTGAGATATGACAGAAAACTGGACAGGATGTAAGGACAATGTGCAGAGTCCACTCAGACAGACTGTAGTATGCAGTATCAACAACTGATCTAATTAGACTGCTGTGAAAGAATCAATGTGAGACCAACCTCACAACTTCTTTGGCTCCTATGTAAGGCTAAGATGGAAAGCTAACCAGCATGCAAGCAAATCAAAAGGCACACAATAATCTCACATCAAATGTCCACAACACAAACCCTTCTTAAACAGTCTTTGTTCAGTTTGGGGGTCACAGGGAATTGGGGCCTGTCCTGCAAGGCATGACACAGCAGGGCAGTAGTCCAACATAATGTCCACAAACACAGCTATACTCACACTAACAATGAGCAAACTGGTAGAAAATGTGCTCAGCTGAAATATTTATCTTCATATTATTCTTTAAATCTGTGTTTCTCTGCATATGGAAGTGATAACTTTGCTAATAGTTGATGCATTTAACTTTGAAGAGCGCTCATGTTATTTCTGAGGCATAAAACATTCAGTCCATTATACTATCAGATAGCTAAGTGTTTCCAATAGCTCATCCAACTGATTTTTAAATGTGACCAGTATCTTCACCTCAGCCACGGCTCAGTGGTTAATTGGTGATTCCCCTTAAAAACGTCTTCTGGGTTGCCCAGTGTGCACCTCCCCATAGTCTCTAGTAGGTGCCCTTGAGTACATGATCCACTGTATGATTGAAATAATTCTGTTTAATCAGTTCTGTCAGTGTCTTTGAGAATTCTGAAGACAGGGACGACATCCTCACACAGCCTTCTCTGTTCTAAACTAAACAGGTCTGATGTCTACGGCTTCACTTTTTTGCTTTTTCTGCATAAATTGCACTGCTGTAATATCATCAGAATTACACACAGAGTCCATCATTTGGTATCACTGCCACATTTAAAAAGTTTGAATAGTGTGTGATGTATTGAACAAGAGACTCTTGTTTTGAAATGTTCTGTGGAAGCAACTACTGTTTTGAAGTATTCTCTGTGTGTCTCCTGTGTGTAGGCTGATTGGCAAAGATGGGTATTTGCTTGGTAAACTTGGTAGCTCTGTTCTGTGAGGTGATGCAGTAAACAAGGCCCAGCTTGAGTCTCCTGTTGTCTGCTGTTTTTTTGAACAAAGATACTGTAGTAATAATCTCATTTTTAATGTCGTAGGTTTATGGTTTATGCGGTATTTATTGTCACTTGTACACAGTACAATGAAATTATTACTTGTATGTGATAAATAGACTCACACTCACTAGAATCTTTGATTAGTAAGGACTGCTTTACCTCAAAGTTTACAATAATAATGTAACTGTGAAAATTTACTTGTAATATGTAAAAAGACTACTTGTGGCATTTGCATTTGTCTTTGGATTTCATACTGTATTTTTTGGTGTGATATCACTTTCTTTAATATTCATTTTTAACTAGCTATCTTGAGAAGTAAATACAAATGAACTAATTATGTATAATAGAAATTATGTGATGCATATTCATTGCTGTATAATAGTGATAACTATAAAGACATGATACCTAAGACATAACAGCAAGCATTAATTCAACTGTTGTAATGATCAAACCTAATTAGAGACCCTAAAATAATCCAGTTATCAGCATGTGATCTGCTTTGAACTGGCATCCCATCCCAGGGTGGGTTTCATCTCTTAACCTTTGTGCCACACCACCATTGGTATTGGCCACTTGTGGCTCTAATCTAGATAAGCAGATAAAAATAGAAGAATAGATGGATGTAATTAGACTTGTTGCTTTTCAATAGGATGAGAGTGTCAAGTCAATATAAACCCTTAAATTACTTTTGTCCTTATTTATATAAATAATTCTTTTGTCTTTTTTTTGTATACTCAAGATTTCCCCAATGTTACCACAAATCTTCCAAGAAGAAGTACTTCGTGTTTACTATAAAGGAAATGACTTACAAACTGCTGAAAATACTGTCAAGGCTTGGCAGGTAAGATGTGCCAAAGTAACTCCAGAGTTGTCCAAAGTCTTCACCATATTCCAGGTTGGCCCTGTGGCTGCTGCTTTTTATGTCAACCCTCTTTTTACTTAAGGGGCTCATTCCTTGTATTTATTTGATTGATTATTTATGTTTATTGTAACAAATAAATTTATCTGTGTTTTTTTTATGGGAGATCCTGTTAGCATTTTAAATAACTCCCTTCATAAATTAATAGTTACTGCTCTATCTTTGGGTGGTGAGCAATGCAAAAGTTAGGCGGGGGTCCCTTCTATAGGTTTTCTCCATTAAAATGGCATTGGGTTGATATTCTGTCAAAACCCCTTAAGAAGCAGCAGTGATTGACTTTTATTGTATCAGTTTAAGATTTAGAGTAAGATTAGCTGTGATGGGTGGCAGTATAATGCTCTTCTGCTTTACTTTTTAAGGTACTTCTTTCACACTGCTTTCTCTTGCTTACTATAAGTCCAAATTAAGCTTTTAAAAACAGTCACTTGACTGTTATAGAGATGGCCTTAAAAGATTGTATCTGCTGGTTTTAGTGGCCTGTTTTAACTAAACCTCTGTTGTCAAAAATGGATACACAAGTACAATCTTCATGCTTGTCTACAGACTAGTCAGAGGGTCTGCATCTGTATATTGGAAACACTCGACAACTTATGAGTGCTGATGAACAGCCTCTTTGAGTTTTGAGTTTTTTACTTGTGGAAATCATTTTTGTACTGTACCGTTGTCCTATAACACTCAAAGTGTCCCCAGACTGATGTTACTTGATTATCTTGACCTCCTTTGTAAGTCACTTTGGATAAAAGCATGCTAAGCAAATAAATAAATGTATTCAGACTAAGAGCAACTCCATTTCTTTCAGAATTTAGGCTGGAGGGAATCAGACAGACTGAGGGATGAAGCCACCAAAATCTATTTAAAAATGAATCGGTTTCTAAACCTGCTTAAACCAGTGCAGGATGATAGTGGCACAAAGTAAAACTGGTGTGTGGATGGGTGATAGTGAAACACAAAACTCACTAAAATGTTTTGTTGGAGTTTTAAACATTTTTCTTTTGAAAATACTTTGTAGAATTATTGCTTTCTAAAGCCTTGTTCACACTTCCGTGGTTACCTGTGCTCCTGTCTACAGCTGTGAAACACATCAAGTCTAATTATGCATCTTGTTAACATCTTTGCGGGAGAGTATAGTATGTTGTATAAAAATAATGTTATACTGCATATTTTCCCCATTAAAACACTATTGGTGCATATTACTGTCAAATCCCTCCCCCAACCACTAGTACCTAGCAATTACATTTTCCTAGCTGAGGATATGCACACTTCCAGTTACAGTATTTGTTTTATTTATTTATTTATTTATTTATTTATTT
>JANRMT010016070.1:19191-34840 GCA_026402145.1 Polypterus bichir lapradei | reverse complement strand
CAGTTACAGTATTTGTTTTATTTATTTATTTATTTATTTATTTATTTGTTGTTAACTAGACATTTTTTTATTTAAATACTAAATGACAGGTAGATGCATTCAGAGTGAATGCATAAAAAACTCTTCCAGACAGGAACTAGTTGCCTTTCTTCTTGCTGTGAGTGCACAGATGCTGCTGGAATCAAAAAACAAATAATTTTGCAGACATTTTTTCATATTGCACTGCAAAAAATAGTACTTCAGAAGAATACACCACACAAAAATTATGTTTTTTTTTTTGTTTTTATACTAGGGGGCTTTGCCCCCTGCTCGTTTCACTTGCCAACCCCTGTGTTTGGTTAATCGAATATACAATTTTAATTTTTTTTTCTTTGGAATCGTTTCAATTTCATTATTTGCAATTTTACTTTAAAGCTGCATTAAAAACTATTTTTGGAGACACATTGTGACAATGAAACATATAACTGCCCGTAAGTGAATATTGTTTCTGTTTCTCTAATAAATAATCCGACTTTTTCTAATGTTTGTCCCTGTGATTTATTGATTGTCATAGCAAAAGCTATTCTCACGGTAAACTGTAAACATTTTAATACGAATGGCATATCACGATCTCCTTTGGTGTGTAATGTTATTCGTGGAATATATACATTACCTTTCTTTTTGCCTGTTAAAATTTGCATCGCTTCTCCATGATCATAAATATACACCTGACCGAATTGTGTATTCTTTGAAATTCAACTTGTCGTTGCTTTAACTGTTGCGGGACCACAGATTCTCATAGCATATGGTCTATTATTGTGTAAATCCACGTTTTGTGCATAAGAATGATGCGAATGCGAAAATACGCACCGTCTCTTTGCCTTTTATTTCTGACCTCGATTTGTCCTGCTCTTTTTTCAATTACACTTGGTTCTAATGATTAATCACCTTTTGTTTTGCAGTAATGTGATCTTTTCTATCTTTTCTTTGATACTGTAGCGACTGACATGATAGTGTCACAAAAGTTTTACTTGAACAATTGCTGACTTCGTAACCCCCAACACAACTTTCTAGCACCCTCTCCAACCCCTCATCTCCTGCGTCTCACCCCCCCATACCGCATCAATCAATACCCCGCTATCAGTCTTCCGAGCTGTACTCCACCCTCCGTCAATCGGACCGAACAGTCACTTAAAACCCAAAAGGCCACAAGCTGGCTGGGACGCTACAATACTTTCAAATTTTACTGGTTTCATAATCTCTTATCTGCCTTTTTTTCTCTCCAATGCCTTTGGGTGTCTATTCTCCGTATTGTCCTTATACATTTTATATGTGTTGAGAACACAGGATGTGTATGCACTACTTGCTTTTACACGACTGACTGTTTTTTGATGGATGTGCTCTTATATGATATCTGTTGTAAGTAGGGCATGTCTTGCAAGAATCTCATGTTCCACGTCCCCGCGAGACGGCCCTGGGACAGTCTCTTGGCATCAAGTCTCATGTTTACGGTCCCCGCGTGACGCTCCGTGGCAAGTCTCTTTTGTCTCGTGGGTCTTTTAAATGTCTTTCGAGAACTTCCAAGAAAATCATGTATCGTCGCCTTGCTTTTTGCATTCCAAGATTTCTTTTTATAATAGAGAGATATAGGCCAATAGTGACCAATGTTGTGCCATGGCAAATGATGTTAAAAATGTCCATGGAAAAAAGAAACAAAAATCTCACAATCCACATTTCAGTTATCCAGTCATATGCTCAAAACATGTGACTCATGTTTTTTTTTTTATCTACTAGGGGGCTGTGCTCCATGCTCATTTTGCTTGCCCACCCCCGGGTTTGGTTTACTGGATAATACAATTTAAAGAGATTGTTATTGATACATATGCATTATTATTATTTCCATTTTTACTTTAAAACTTTTGTAAAAACTATGATTTATTTCCAGCCCCGTGCATAGTTAAATTGTTACATTGTTATTTTCATGGGAATTGTTACATATTCATTTTTTTTCACTTTTACTTTAACACTTTAGTAAAAACAATATTTTAAAAACAATATTTGGAACTAATTTTTGTTCAAGTTCGCATTGAATTTTGATTCCGTGTTTGGACTTGCATCGTGACAACACAACTTATAACTGCCTATGAGTGAATATCATTTCTTTCTCTCTATTAAATTAAACGACTTTCTAGAATGTTTGTCCATGCTGTTTCTTCTTCACTTTGTCATTGACGAGTCATCTAGAACGTATAAAATTATTGTCCTGATAAAATTTATAAGGGCTGAGAGCACAGGAAGTGGGTCTGACAAAAGCATTCACACGACTGAGGTTAGATGACAGTGGTCTTGTTTGAAAATAATTGTAAGTAGGGGGTTACTTGAATGAATCTCATGTTAAAAGTCTCCACAGGACTTCATACCGCAACAACGTTTTTGAAATATTTTAATTCTCGCTGGCAGCACGAATTAGATGATCTACAAGTCTCCGACTTAAAGTTTAAATCCGAACGATATATTCGATCTCTTTTCGCTGTTCCATTATTTCACCGAGTAATAATTTCCATTTGTTTGCGCTAATGCGATCTTTCTATCCTTTTTTTGAGACTTTGGAATTTTCGTACTTTCATTATCTCTAACCTGCTGTGCATATGAACTGCCCCAACATTTTTTAATTCTTTACGACATTCTACTTTGTCATCTATTCTTTGTCTTTTATTTCCAGCCCCGGGTGTGGTTAAATCTCTTTCTCGTGGGACGTATAACGCTGCTTGCGTTGTGAAGGCGTGCTGAACGCACGCTAAGGAGATGTGGTCAGATCAGCTACTGTCTTTCTGCTGCTGCTGGCGAGCTGCGAGTTCTGCTTGTCGCGATGCACATCGATCATTTAAAAGCCTGTACAGCAGCTGTCCTTTTCTCTCACTGCTTTGTCTCGCATAATGTCAGAGTGTCTTCCGAGAAGATCACGTCTCGTCTCCCTCCCAAGATTTTTTTTATAATAGAGAGAGATAATATTGTTAAATAAATACTTTTGGAAAAGTCAGCACATATCATAAACTGGAAACCTAAAGCCATATGGGACTGAATTTTTGAATTGAAAATACACCCCCCTCATCATTCATTGGTCCACTTTTTAATTTAAAAGTAAGCAACACAAGGCTTTACAGGAGGAGAAGTATTTGAAGTATTTGAAGGAGTTTTAGAATAGGTAGAATAACTCTACTTAGGAACCAGACAAGGAATAGTAGAATTTAGCTCTCCATTATTTAGCCAGTTGTGTGTTTCATAGTCCAGGCACATAAAGCCTTCTGCATTAACTCCCAGCTCTCTGAGTGGCAACTCTGGTGTGCCATAGACTTTGCATCTACAGAAGTAAATACCCTGAGCCACTGACTGTGCCTTTCTCTACTTCACCATCATATAGTGGGGCTAACAGGGGACCAAACGGAAGTCATACAAACCTCCTGCATGGCACTCACTGCATATCTGTGAACATCAGTCTTCTTATCTTGTGATTAAGTGGGATTGTCAAATGAAGTGTGCCTAGGCTCCCATGTCCCACTGTGGTATGGATTTGTGGCATATAAGTGACAGTTAAGAGAAAACTTCAAGTACTAAATGACATGTAAGCAGAATGAATATTAGAATTTGTAAATTCTGTAAACAAAAATGCATGCATTTCTGGTTTTTTTTTTTTTTTTTTTTTTTTACAGGAAAAGCACTGGGTGAGTCCAAATGTGTCCTTCCTTGTTTTCAGGTTTTGGTATGTACATGTTTGTAATATGCTGCTTTGAAATTTTTGGCTCACTTTGTTGTTAGGCTCCTATTACTGGGGTAAGTATGATTACTGGTGTCATTTATGGGTGGAGGAAAACACACATTATGTCCAATCCTTCCCATGTATACATTTTTTAAGAAACCATTTCATATGATGGCAGCCACACTGTACACTTTTATTTACATTTTTTTTTTTACAGTTCACGGAAATAGTGTGACCAGGATTAAATAAATGGGGACAGTATACCAACATTTTGAAAGAGGGGTCAGATAATCCTTTCACTCTCCAACCCATGTAATCCCATTCAGGGTCTCAAGGATTGTATCCTACCACTGGTTACACTTACTCAGCCCCACTGAGGGCAGTGCTATGCAGATGTGGATTGCCAATTAGTATAACACACACTTTTCTTTAGGAAAGGATGAGAAACCCATGAAGTTGCAGTGGAACGCTAACTGTACACTGGCAGTAACAAGAGCTGAGAGTCCAGGGAGCACTTCTTCACACAAAAAGCAGGGATAACCTGGGACAAATAACCAATTCATGCAGTTGAAGTGGGAACCATAAAACATTTAGAAAGTGTGTAAATGACATTTAGGGGCAATGTAGCTATCAGCTAACCAAGCAGCCTTAATGGACTGGAAGGCTTATGTCTTATGTTCTTTTTGTATCTGGAACCCTCACATTCCCTTCAGACAAGATTTCTTTAAAATACAGATGACAAGAACGATAACCTCACTCTTTGTGCAGGCACAAAACATCACCAACCAGATGCTTTTCCAATATCACGTATGTGGTGTCTCCCTTTTACAGATGACCTAGCCCAGTTTTTCATTCCAGTTAAACTGTTAGACTTGCTCTTCTCTATCTGATGTTGATGTTCAGCTTTATACTCCACAACGCCAGTCTTGGCACAAATTCAGAATCAGAATATCTTTAATGTCATTGAAACAAATACAACGAAATTAGCTGCAGTCCCTGCGGTGTCAAAATATAAATAAATGTAATTAAAAAAGAATGAGAAGAAATAAGGTAGAACACAAAAATTCAACATAAGACCTTAATTGCACATGAACACTATTGCACAAGATGTCATCTATTGCACTGCTGCATTGGAGGTGATTAGGTGGCATTCAGTGTCCTAAAAGCAACAGGGTAGATAATTCTCTGCATGATGGAAGTGTTTCCTAACATTTGTGGAAGTTTCCATCTGTGTACCCATACTCTTTTTCATTTTTAGTTTCAGGCTTGAGAGGATTTGGAGCCTGTCCTGACAGCATCAGGCACAAAAAAATGAACAAATAGGTGCATTATTCGACATTCCTTCTTTTTGTGAATGTGATTATCCTAGCAGCATTTAGAGTAAATGGGGAAGAAGCCTTGGGGAGAGTGCCAGGCCATTACAGGGCACAATGACTTTCACCTTCATCCTGGGTTAATTTAATAGCATTTTGCAACCTGATAGGAAAGCTAAAGTGGGCACAGAGAAAATGGTTACCTCTACACCCACCAGGAAGTCCTATAAAGTTTCATGTGATTATGTTCTCTGTTAAAGTTGCTACATAATGTATTATTTAAATCAAAGTATTATAATTTTATGCACATTCTGTATATGACATATGAAGTCCATTTGGATCATGTGTTATACAAAGATAAAGCTCAATAAAGCAATCTTAAACTAAACTATATTAACCTATTTATTAACATTGAAAAACACAGATCTGTTTTTTTTTTATAGTCTCAGCACTGGCAACACTGAGTACTTTTAGTTACATGAGGGGTGTGCTGCTGCCATCTAGTAGAAAAACAAATTTCAGCAATGGTATCAAAAGCCTGACCACATTTAAATACAAAGTCATTGTACAGATCTCTGGATTTCATCATGTTATAAATCTTTAAGTATAGTTTTCATTTCATGCCATCTTATTATGAGCACCTTTTGAATCTGTACAAACATTCAGGCTCTACTCCCCTTCCAATCAGGTACTGTGAATCAAGCCATCAGGACTTTCTCTAATTAAAGAGAATTATTTTTCCATACAAAGACAGTGAAAAAAACTTCATGGCAGTTAAATCCTCTCTGTTCCACTGATTTGGAAAACTGTTTTTACTAAGACTGAATTTGTAACTTTTTGCATGTTAGTTGAGCATGCAAGTAAGAATTTTACTATACTCTATACACATGACAATACTACAGACAACATCTATTACCCTTAATACATGCTATGGCTCATCATCATCAAGCTGAAACTGAACCTTGGCTTTAAACTCAAAATTCCACTTCAGTTACAGAAACAATGTAACTGGCTAAATGGAAAAAGATTTTGTGTAGTAAGGGCAAGTGTTACCCTGTCAGCAAGTTTACATTTATTATCACATGTATGGTGAGATTCTGACCAGAATGCTACATGTTTGCATCTGGCACCTTGATTTACCTTAGAAATTCTGGATTCTTACTTTCCCAAACACAAATGATTTGCCCAAAACTTAACATAAACATTATATTCTTAAGCCCCTTTAATTGAATTCAGAGTCATGGAAGTCCAGAACCAATCTCTGCAGCATCAGGCACAAGGCAGGAACAAGCTCTGGACAGGATGCCAGTCCATCACATGGCCAATGTAATAAATAATAAAGAATTGAAAATGTTTAATATTCCATTACAACAGGTATCATCAATCGGCAGTCTACATCTCTGACCCCAAGACATCCTCATCTAGCACATTTTTAAACTTATATTAAAGTTATGCATTGTGGTATTAGTGCCAACCCGACACAGACTGACACCAGAGGCACATATAAAACAAACAAAAACTTTTATTTTCTTCGCCAGTGGGGCACGTCTTCCTGTGAACCCCACCGGCACAACACAGTCCCAACACAAATAAAGCACCCAAATCACCACATTGTTCTCCTCCACTCCTCTCAGGGCAGCTTCGTCCACCTCCTCCTGACTCTGGCACCCTGAGTAGTGGCTGCAGGCTTCTTTTATAGCCCACCCAGAAGTGCTGCAGGTGCTCATTGACCTACTTCTGGCTGCACTTCCAGGGTTGGCTGCAGTCCTGCCCAGATGGGGTTGTTAAGCCGTGCAGCTCTATGCAGCTCCTCCTGGTGGAGGCCACAGAGCTCAACCAAAATGATCTGTGGTGTTCCATGAAAGTGGCCCCGACACAACCCGGGGTGCTGCCACCAAGTGTTCCGGGGGACGTAGCGTGCATCCCATGGCTGCTCCCCCGGATCCAGTGTTGAAGGGGCGTCCTGACTGGGCTTAGACCCCAGCCGTCCGCCACAGCATACATCAGCATCTATAAAGTCAAACATGTATATAGAAAAATCGAAAGGAACAGCTGTTCAATAAGACATGTAGTGTGCAGGAGAGAATTCTTAACAAAGATCAGAACTCACTCCAGGTTTCCTGCTCTTACGACAGAACATTTCAGTTTTAGTGTGGGATTGCTGGAACCATACCTACTATTTAAAAATCCCACGTGATTTAACTTAATGAAATTAAAATCATGCTGCTCTTTGAAGGAAAAAATGCTTTTACTTTTGCCACATTTATCTGCTTATGGAATCAGTTCAGAGATAAAAATACACAACTTGTGCTTTCGTAGTGCGATGATGTGAATTTGTGACCAATCAGCTGTGAGCTGTCATCACTTTCACTTGTCACATATTTGATTAAGTGAGTTACACATGGTGGCAAAATAATTGCTTTGTAATGCAGCACCATCCACAACCCTGATTCAGGAATGGAGTTTTTGTTTTCATCTGAGTGTAATGAGCACGGCTATGCTTGCCCATTCAACTATCCATCCATCTGCTAAATTTTGATCTGAACCTGTCTGTTTTAAAAACTCAGGAAATAAGACTATCCATGTGTTCATTCCAAATTAAAATATATTTATTTAGTGATTTAAAACATCCACATTAGCCAGACATCCTTGTGGCTCAGCTCATAATGCATTGAATCATGAGGCCGACAAGTGATATTTTCTCAAATGCATTAACAAAGGTGTATAATCACTGAGAAGCATAGCAGACTGTTTTAACAACATACTTCACTTATGTTTTATTTTTATAAGCTAAAGTAATGTTCAATAGCATAACAATTACAATGTGATAAACATGGTGAAAGCACATGCAAAAGGTAATTATTTAGTATGGGAAAGAACGGGATGCCATCTCCTATCGTGAATAATGACAGCAGGTATGGTGAGTCCAGTGGACTGGCAAATTCTGATTTAGTGCACAGCTTAGGAATAACAAAGTACAATCACTTATGTGAGGCACCTTGAAATCAACACAGCAAAGACTGTTTTACAGAATTTCTGAAGTAATGGATTAATCTTCAATTAATAAGTTTGATTTTACAGAAGTAGTCTAAAAGTTGGAACAAATGTGAAAAGGCGGCAACAATTTAAAACAATAAAGCATCAGAAATCAGAGACTTAACGCAATTTGAATTAATTTAATTTGTCTATTAAATACTACCCTTCAGTAAGTCTTATTTGTCAGCAATATCACCTCCATATATTGATGCAAATCTCATAACAGATAAGATCACAACCTTTGCAAAGAGATCTTCAGACAATCCTTATTTGAAAAATGTGTTTTTACAAAAGTAGCTTTTAAAGCATTTAGGTAAATTAAAATATTCTGAATAATTTTGGTATTCACAAGTTTATATGGCACTGATATTATAAAGTTTGAATTTTATGAAGTTTTTATGTTTTGGGTACTGAACAGAAAATGTCAGTGAGTCACTTTTGTAAAATAAATAAAGTAGTTCAGTATGATTACATCATTCTCTATAAACACTGTGCTGAAATCCCCTTAGAAACAATAAAATCTCCTCATTCGGTATTACATTGGAGTGAAATGTTTCACCACACCCCGACTACCCCAGTTAACTTCAGCTCTGTAAGTTAGCATCTTGAAGGGGTGTAGTTAAGTCTTCTCTTCAACAGCAAGGATCCAAAATGGCACTTGGGACTCAGGCATCCACAAACTCCTGCCACCACACACATACATGCCCATGCGTCCACTCTTAATTCTGCACCATTGTAATATTGGACAGCACCATTATGCCACATAGGTGTTGTTTAATGATACATCAATATAAATATATGAACACCATCTGTCACCCAACTTTGGATATTCTCTGCCAAAGCATGAAGAGACAATGTGCAGAAGTTGCAGCTGACAGAGGTACAAGTTTAGCAGGTTCAGTCACATCACCACTAGCAAGCTCCTATAAAATGCCTACTGTGTTACACACTTTTTTAATATCTTCTGTGGTAAACGAGTGGGTCTCTGGCCCAGCTGGAAAGCCTGGAGGATGGAAGAACCAGGAGACAATAGACAATACCTCCCTGAGGCCATGGGACTGGAGCTTGGAAGCTGAACCCTGTTGGTGACCATGGCCACTGCCAAGGGGCGCCTGGATGATCCCGGAGCCCTGGACTGCAGCACTTCCACCACACCAGGAAGTGCTGCCGGAAGTTTGTCAGGGAGTATCTGGAGCACATCTGGATGAACTATAAAAGGGCCGCCTCACTCCATTGGAAGAGCTGGAGTCGGGAGATGGAGGACTGAGCTTGCAAAGGGAGGAGCAGAGGTGGCAGAAGAGAAAAGGAAAAGAAAGAGAAAAGGAAAACAAAGAAATGACTGAGCTATTGTGGTGATTGGAGCACTTTGTGCTGTGTGCAAAAAAGAAAAGAAAATAAAAGCATGAGCTTTTGTAAATGTGCCTCTGATATCTGTCTGTGTCGGGTTTGGTGGCTGGCACACCCCCATAGATTTGTCACACTCCACATCAGTGAAGGCTTTGTAGTGCATAGCCAGTGTCCTTTTAGCTTGGAGGGATGCACTTGCTGATCAGTCTTGTTGAGTGAGTGAACACATGAATGCAAGACCTGCTGTGCTGGTCCTTAGACTGTGATGAACAAGATTCATTGAAGATGCCATGCTCCTGAAGAAACTGATACCTCACATTGTTTTTTTTTTTTATGACAGTGACTGTTCCATTACAGAATTTAGTCAGGCCGGCTGAGCATTTCTGCATGGTGGCATATAAAATCATATTTTTTGGTCCTATCATCAATAAAATGATGATTTTCAATATCTAGATGTTTTGGTAGAGATATTTTTGTTAGCTATCTTATTTTGATTGCCAGTTCACAACATTGATTTTGAATGCTACTTCCATGCTGGTTCCCCATTTACTCTAAATGCTGCTAGGATTATCATGTTCACAAAAAGAGTGCAAGCACTGTGGATTTGTATGAGAAAAGAAATGTAAATGATTGAAGTTTTTTGTTCGGAATGATAATAGTGCCAGAATGAATTCAGTGCAACACAGGCTTAGATAGACAGATGCTTACATTTCCAGAGCACTAACTGAATGCTTTTCATGGATGATGGGGAGTTACTTCAAGCACCACCAATGTGTAGCATCCACCTAGATGATGATATGGCAGCCATTTTGGTGGCAATATGCTCACTACACACTAGCCATTATGTGGTGAAAGAGTGAGAGAGATAGTAAGGCAATAAGAGACAGGGGATGATTTTGGTGGTTAGGCTTAATGGTTACTTTTCTTGTGTAGATATAAATTTGAAAGGTCTGAACTGACATTACATGTATGTGGTGGGATAGTGTGTGATTAGATGGGAGGGCATGAGGGATTGTGCCTGTTATTAAAGTGTGTGAGGAGGGTGTAGACATGTTTTAGAGGGTCATGGCCCAAAAAATATTTGCTCTGCAATACTTTACCCACCCCCTTCCTATTTAAAATTATTTGATTACCTCTGCCATACATTCCTACATACCATTAAAAAAATGTAACAGCTACAAATACTTCGAATGAGGCTGAAGTCATTAGTAAGATGCCATATTTTACAGATTCCATTGGTACATGTCTCAGTTTTATCAATATGTAATCCCCAAGGGACTTTTAGATTACACTGTATATTAGGTTACATAATTGTGAAAAGATGACAGCCTGGCATGTAATGTGCTTTGATAACTTCCATTTGTTTTAATACAGAAAATGCCCACTTGGCCCCCAAACCACTTGCTATTCTCTCTTCTAATTCCCACTCAGTCTGCAGTCCCCTAGCCTATCCCTGCCACCTTACCTGAATAAAACAAGGGCACACCTTTGAAGTAATCATCACAATTGTGCTACTTCCTTGGTTGTTATTCCTTGCAATTTTCTAATTTATTTCTCTTTTCTTTGTTCAGCCAGACACAGTAACAGCCTAACCTGTGATGGATAAGCAGCAGAGAAATTCAAGAGGACAGAATCAATAACATCACCCTTTATTCTTTTACTTTTCAGATTTCAGAAAATTATGTTTTGATTTTTCAGTTTCATAAATGTCTTCCATAATTATCTGTTCTTTATGGGTAAAGGTTAAATATAAATATACAATATAATTATCAATTCTTTACAATGGAATGCTACTAATGACGTTTAAATCTTTTAGTTTTCATATTTTATAAAATTCTGCTATAATCTTTCTATTTCATTAAATTCGGATTTATTATATATTCTTTTTAATATGTACATTTTTCTTTTTTGCTTTGGCCAAGGGGTTTGCATGTTTTGAATGTGCTGGAGCATATGTAGACTTTAAATAGAATGATATTCCAGGTAAAGTTAATCAAAAATGTTAACTTCATTTTTTAGTGTGTAAAACACATTCTTAGTAAGCTAGCATTCCTGCTAATACATATCGGTATTTCCTTAATTTTAGAAATGCTTGATTTTAGAAGATATAGTTAATTAGATAAGTATACACCACTGGAACATTAGAACAGTTAAATCAAGAACAGGCCATTCAGCCCAATGTCAATCCTTTTCACTGTGACTGTCCAAAAGGTCCCTGAAATCCTAGCCTAGTAAAGCTCATCTCCTAGCTAACGTGTAAATGGCCTATTCCAGTAGTCATGGGCAATTTGTGAATGATTTGTTCTTTTTGAATAACTCTTTTCAGTGAATTCTACAAACTGATTTGTTAGCATTCTGTGCAGTTCAACAGGAGTGCTAAAGTGCATGTGTGTTCTTCCTGCATGATGTCACCAGCCTCTTTTGTTTTACTGATAGATGTTTAAAGCGTATGCACAATTCTCATTCACTTCTGATTCTGTAACGAAACATCTTATTTTAATTTGGCATCTTAAGTGTATTATCATGCTTTGTATATGGAAACAGGACAAATGCATATAAATTGTAATATTAAATATATAATTAATTACTGTATGCATAAATAATTATATATTTATAGCTAGAATCTTTAGAATTAATTATATATAAATATTCCTATATAATCAGTTCTATATAAATTAATAAACAGTGATATTATTTATATACACATAAACACATAGTATTTGTCAAAATAATACACCAGAGTGTAAATGAATCAAATGAATGAAAATAATCATTTCATTTAAATGGGTAGTTTGAAAGAATTAAATCAGTAAAGTGAATTAAAATGCCCATCACTACATTCTAGTAGACCCCAGTTTTTTTTGAAGATGACACAGTTTTCTGACCATAACACAATGTAAAACATGTAATGGCTGTAGAAAGTAATACATTTAATACATACAATGTGACAAGTAAAACACACTGTAGTATATAGTAAATTATAATAAACATAAAAGCTTAGAAGTATAACATCATAAAGAATATGTTTTGTTGTATATGTTATAAGATTTTCTTGTAATTCTACTAAAAGCTTGAAAATAAAGTTGCTTGGGCTGTGTAATTTCTTATTTCTTGCGTCAACTTCAGTGCTTGATCCTCTGCCATCTCACCAGCTGTACAGTTTTGAAAACATCAAGGAAATGCAACTACAAATTATGTCCATATACTTTTATCTCACATACGTTCGACACCTACTGTAGCAAATCCATGTCACCAGGGCCCGATCCCAGCTGTCACTCCTTCTAAGGCAAGATGCGCTTCTGAAAATTTTACTATATATAGTAATATTTACATTTATATATAATACTAGCTGCTCTGCCCATCTAAGTAATTAACACAGATTACTGGATTGTCAGTGTTAACGTTTGCAGTGCACCAACTCTTGGAGTGTATTTTCTAATGCATGTAGTAATAAAATGCATTGCATTTTTCATTCCAACAGATGGTGCATCACAAACATTAGCACTGCTTGTATTAATCCCATTCCAAAAGGCATAAAACAGAGACATAGTAACTACACAGACAGATACACAATCTTTATAGCCCTGAAAACTAAATATGTGCTTGATACCATTACATGCTGGGTGAAAGGAAATGTCATTGCTTAAAAGCTCACTAAAATGCTGTAGAAAGAACAGAAGTGAAAAGGGACTATAATGAAACTAAAAGCAGTATAAAAAACAGGTGTTGCAATTATGGCAAGAAAATGGGAAGGAGAAACTAAAGGTACACATTTATATGCAATAAATAATAATATTACACCTTTTAAATTTACAAGTAAAATAGGAGCAATGAAATAATATCAAACAGATCACTGACACCAAGATGGAAAATATGCAAAATGTGAAATAACTGAAATAGTGGAACACGTGCTGCTTCATTGTGTCTTATATCAAAATCAAAGACAATTACTAATTGAAGGTTTATGCAAAATTAAAGTGGCTGTAAAAAGGAGGAAAAATCAATAAGTCAGACATTTGTAGTCTATTGAATAATTCCTTAAAAACTTTACTCCAAAACAGAACTTTGTTTGGAATTTTTCAAGTTCAATTTACCAAATAATGTTTATTTTTCAAAATCAGCTTTTATTTTCTGGTTATGCCCTGTGCCCCATTCGCCTCCATTGTAAAGTGCCAGGGAGGACAAGATTTTTTTTTTTATTATTGAAAACGCTTAAATTTAGAACACAATTGCATGTGGCAAATACATATACTGTACAACATGTTAGTGAAGAAATAACTTTGACTTGAAAAATACAGAACTTATCAAAAACAAAACTAAATAATAATTTGAACAATCCGTACACACTGCAGTTGAGGGTAATGAGACTGGCCACAGACATAGTCAGAAACAGCTAATATGACTGCTTCCCAGTTGGTTTAAAAACACAATCAGCTGTCTGATTATGAGTCTCAAAACACCAGCATAGATGTGAAAACCAATGTGGAAGACAAAAACGCCAGTCCAGTTGATATGATGCACCAAACCAGAACAAAAGTTTCTGTACATGCTATTTTTTTTTGGTGTGTATATGCATACCCAAATTACTCAATTACTTATTAACATTTTACTGCCAAATAACATCCATCTTTTAAAAATCTTTAATAGATGTTTGTCAAGTGTGCTATTGGAAGAAAGTTGATTTCCTATAGATGTGATGTTACTGTCCAACAATGTTAGTGCTGAACAATGGTGGTTAATCTGCACAAAGAAATTTTTCAAATCCTCTTAATTACTCAGAAAGTAGATTGTATAATAATTTTTTGTAATAAATGATCATGATTGTATTATAGAGGACAAAATTATTGAATTAACAGGAAACATAATTGTTTTAAATAACAACATATGTAATTCTCTCTAGCAATAAAGGCAAGGGAAATATTTATTTTTGAAGTTTGCATTTTGTTTCTGTCCTCATAAGGAATAATTAAAACTTAAAAAATTAGTTCAATGTAAATAAAATAGTGTATGTAAATGAAAATGCTACAGTTTAATTCTCCCAATCATTTTGTTTTTCCTTTTTTATTAATTTTATTGCAATCCATACAAAGCAATCAAGTTTTTACAAAAAGAAAAATTAAGTTAAAAACAGATCGATCCCCACCCCTGAGAGAGAGCAAGCCAAGCGGCGTGAAATTTAAGACTTGTAACCATACCTAAATTAATAAATTCTCTGTGCTTTATGAGCTTATTTTAAAATATTACTGATTAGATCCTGCCATGTTTTGAAAAAAGTCTGTACGGATCCTTTAACTGAGTATTTGATTTTTTCCAATTTCAAATAGTATAACGCATCGGTTTCTCACTGACTTAAAAGAGGAGAGTTTGGGTTCTTCCAGTTTATCAGAATAAGTCTGCGTGCCAAAAGTGTAGTGAATGCAATCACAATTTGTTTGTCTTTCTCCACTTTAAACCCGTCTGGAAGAACCCCAAACACAGCTGTTAATGGGTTAGGAGGGATTGTGAGTCCAAGGCTGTCTGAAAGGTAATTAAAAATGTTTGTCCAGAATGTTAATTTGGTGCAGGACCAGAACATGTGACCCAGTGATGCTGGGACTTGATTGCAACGTTTGCAGGTTGGATCATGCCCTGGGAACATTTTGGAGAGTTTTAGTCGAGACAGATGTGCTTGATATATAATTTTGAGTTGTATGATTGTATTCTTTGTGCATATGGAGCTCGAGTGAATTCTCTGCATTGCTACTTTCCACTCCATTTCTGATATATTGATTGAGAGATCTTTTTCCCAGTGTCCTCTTGGATCTTTGAAAGGGAGGGATTGTAAAATGATTTTATATATTGTAGAGATGGAGTCTAAGTCCTTGAGATTGAGCAATATTTTTTCCAGCATGGATGAGGGTGCAAGATGAGGAAAATCTGGAAGGTTCTGTTTAACAAAGTTCCTGATTTGAAGATAGTGAAAGAAATGTGTAGCTGGAATGTTAAATTTGGAATGTAATTGTTCATAGGATGCAAAGACGTTGTCTATATAAAGATCTCTAAGCAAGTTAATTCCAAATTTTTTCCAGATATTAAAAACTGCATATGTTTGTGAAGGTTGAAAAAGGTGGTTCTCTTGCAGAGGTGCCACAGATAGAAGCTTCTCTGTCTTACAAAAAAAAGCTTTCTATATTGGTTCCAGATTCTAAGTGAGTGGAGCACAATTGGATTATTTGTA
>JANRMT010015943.1:3803-17062 GCA_026402145.1 Polypterus bichir lapradei | reverse complement strand
CTACCAAATTTCGTGAAGATGGGGCCATGAATAAGAAAGTTCAACATGGCAGACATTGTGAAAATTAGTGACGTTGGAAAGTTCAATATGGCTGCCGACAGTGGCGTCATACCATCGAAATAAGTACATACATCGGTTTCGATTAGCGCAGGGAATCCGCCTACCAAATTTCATGAAGATGGGGCCATAAATAAGAAAGTTCAACATGGCGGACGTTATCGACCGTTATTGACAGTTATGACTGTTACGCGTAGAATTTCGAAATGAAACCTGCTTAACTTTTGTAAGTAAGCTGTAAGGAATGAGCCTGCCAAATTTCAGCCTTCTACCTACATGGGAAGTTGGAGAATTAGTGATGTTTGGAAAATTCAATATGGCGGCCGACAGTGGCGTCATACCACCGAAATAAGTACATACATCGGTTTTGGTTAGCGCAGGGAAGCCACCTACCAAATTTCGTGAAGATGGGGTCAGCCTTCTACCTACACGGGAAGTTGGAAAATTAGTGACGTTGGAAAGTTCAATATGGCGGCCGACAGTGGCATCATACCATCAAAATAAGTACATAAATCGGTTTCGGTTAGCACAGGGAAGCCGCCTACCAAATTTCGTGAAGATGGTGCCATAAATAAGAAAGTTCAACATGGCGGACGTTGTCGACCGTTATCAACCGTTATGACCGTTACGTGTAGAATTTCGAAATGAAACCTGCTTAACTTTTGTACGTGAGCTGTAAGGAATAAGCCTGCCAAATTTCAGCTTTCTACCTACATGGGAAGTTGGAGAATTAGTGATGAGTAAGTGAGTGAGTGAGTGAGTGAGTCAGTGAGGGCTTTGCCTTTAATTAGTATAGATAAATTTGCAAAAATCTCAAGTAAACATATTTTTACATTGTCATTATGGGGTGTTGTGTGTAGAATTCTGAGGAAAAAAATAAATTTAATCCATTTTGGAATAGGGCTGTAACATAACAAAATGTGGAAAAAGTGATGCGCTGTGAATACTTTCCAGATGCACTCTATCTATCTATCTATCTATCTATCTATCTATCTATCTATCTATCTATCTATCTATCTATCAAGTTCAACATAGTCACTGTTCTGGAGACCTCAGCCAACTGGCTGTCCACCCTCCTCTGTGCATGCAAATCTGACAAGAGGATCTTTCCATCTTTCCATTGGTAACCCTGATGACTTTTACCAGAAAAGGACTTCTCAGTAGAGCAGTGGAACTACACCAGGGGCCTCATGCATAACTCCATGCATAGAATTCACACTAAAAGATGGCATACGAACAAAAGCAGAAATGTGCATACGCACAAAAAATCCAGATGCATAAATCTGTGCAAACGCCAACTTCCACATTCTTCCGCTCCATAAATCCTGGTCAGCGTGAAAAGTAACACGGGCCTGCTGTCCTGCCCTGTCTCCTCTCAGAATTACGCCTCTTTGAATATGCAAATCAATATAAATAGCCCTTAAGCTCAGCGTTCTGTAAAAAGGCAATGGCAAAGCACGGGGGAAAATAGAAGAATTTCAGAGAATACCAAGTAGAGGCAAAGAAAAATGTACTATTTGTTGGTTTAAACAGTGATATAAACAACAAAAGGAAGTTGATTGAGTGACAGAGTGTCGAAGAAACTCGAAAGCTCAAGTTCACAAAGTCGTACAGTGCCCGACATAAAAAAGAAGTTGTCAGATATCAAAGTCGCCGTGAAGAGGCGAGTCGTAGCCCACTGTCTGAGTGTCATATGAAAGCTTATTAGGGTACAGAGAAAAGAAAATAGGGACACAGTAGGAAAAAAGCTCGAAATGTCAACTTTAATCTCGAAGTTTCCACTTTAATCAGGTAGTTTACTTTGTCATTAAAGTAGAACATCATAAACTTCATCTTTAAATCATTTAATTTACTAGTGTCTCAATCCCATCGTAACTAAAGTAGCACATTAAATGCTTTGTATTATATTTGATCTTCTATGTGCTCTATGTGTGTGAATCATTACGTGTTTCTTAACGGGCTTTCTCTTCCTCCGTCAGGACACAGAATCCATTACATTCGTGATATTACAGCGCTCTGAATAAGTTAAATACTAAGATGTATATGTGATATAATTTTCATGATGATAGGAGTTAAAACATGTTATTAAACATGGAAACATGGTGGTGCAGTGATTGTTCCTGCCTCACGCAAGAGGCTTGCTGCGCCATTCATGACCTTCAATGAAATAATTTATCGCAGCAGTACTGTTTCTTTCAAATCTGCTAACCCCCAATTCCTGCCCTTGCTTTTGTTTCTCTAAGTAAGCAATCGCCACACAATCAGCTCTGTAATAGATGATAAGCCATCTGTAAGCTTAGAATGCCGTTTCTTCGAAACTTTTAAGGAACATTGAAATATCTTCGTAGTACGTGTTTAATTATTCTATCCATCTATCCTTCTAGTGTCACACCAATCCCAGCAAGAATACAGAGCGAGGCAGGAACAATCCATGAATGGAGCGCCAGCTCCTAGCTAGCGCTGTGACACCGTGTCCTCACATGTTTATTTATTAACAATATAGATTATTTAAATTATGTTAACATTTTACTGTATCTGTATAATATAATAAACATATTTTGCTGCATTTCATCTTAAAATGATATTGTCATCATATGTAAATATGCGCTTTATAAAGTGGCTCAGATTGTGCAATATTATAACTGTATCGCAAGTTTACAGTGAGGTAATACAAACAGTTCTACTGGGAGCACTTGATGGACTGATTGAGTGCGTTTATAGATCTTGGGATGAAACTGTTCCTGAACTGCGAGGTCCGTACAGGAAAGGCTCTGAAGTGTTTGTCATATGGGAGCAGTTCAATTGGCAACATGGCTGAGGTAGCGTGTGCTTGATGCAGTATACCGATAATTCTCTTTCCAATCAGCTGCTGTAGAGCCGTGATTCCACACTCAGATACAGTGGGATAAATACTGGTGGTGGTGCATTGAGGGAAGCAACACTAAAGCAGCTATGGTATTTGGAATAGTTTGGCCATTCCGTGGACCATTAAAATTGTTACATGTTTTTTACAATCAGATATCTTAAACTAATAAACAATATGTGGTTAATTTCAATGTATTTGATAAAGCCGCGTCAGGGCTGTGGATCTAAAAAAGAAAGGGAAACCACACTGGAACAAAAGCACTGCTTTGATGCTGGGTGCCACCAGTTTGCAAAACCGAGCAGAGAACTTGCATACACCAACATTTTTGTTCATACGCACCATTTATACATGAGGCCCACTGAGACTAAGAAGAGAAAAAAAAAAACAGAGGGTTAGTAAAAGTTCATAAATATTGTATTACGTATATCTTTGTACAAATGATAAACAAACAGAGATGCAGTATGCACAGCTAATCAGCAGCTCTAGTCAGGGTATGGCAGACTAAAGTCATGAGTCTTCAGCTGGGATTTAAACGCTGAGAAAGAATGAGCATCTCTTATATTAGCAGGCAAATCATTCCGCAGATTCAGGGCCCTGTAAGTAAAAGTTCAACTTCCCGCTGGTATTTTATTTACTCATGGAATCTTCAGTAGGCCGGCATCCTAAGATCTCAATGCACACTGTCCTTTGTATGTAAATGGTAAGTTCAGGTAGGCCTTGGCCACTTAAGGATTTATATGTTTAAAGGAGGATTTTGAAATCTTCCCTAAACTTAACTGGGAGCCAGTGTTGTAATGTGCGACCCCTTCAAGTTGAAGTTGAAGAAGCATTAAACTTGTTGCAGCAGTTTTTATAGGGTTGTAAGGAAGTGCACTTACCGTTTGTGTATTGAGGGCGTTGCCACGGGAACACGCTGTGAGACGCGGTTTGTCTGGACACATGTGGAGCCGGTATAATGGCCAGTACAGGCTCCACCACACGTGTTCATTTTTACACACCGGTGTCCTCACAACCTGTCCAGCGCAGGCGGTTTAAGGTGTGGCATGCCTGACAGGAAAAGCCGGCATTAGCCTATGTAAACTAGGTTGAGTCAGAGATGGGGATCCCATATTGTAAAGAAATGATTTTACTTACTGGTGAGTCGGCAACGGGTGTGCTTGAGCTCAGCATAGCCGTTGGCTGTCTCGGGGGGTTTATATGCGCGCAACCCACAGGGGTTTGATTTTAAATACATAGTTGCTTGGGGCGTGGCTTGAACACGCTAGTGTCTACCTGGATAGGTGCGTGAGGTAGACGGGGTGGCAAATTGGCTGGACAATCTTGCCGGTGTGGAAGAGGGCCCGGACACACACAGACGGACATCGTATGTTCACCCAACACACGTTTATTTACAGTAATATTTACAGTTCGTGCATTCCCCAGTGCCTCTTGCACCGTTCCCCCAATGTCCAGGGCACACAGTCCAATAGCCTTCTGGCCGCCTCCAGTCCTCTCTCCAGCTCCGTCTTTCTTCCACCCGACTTATGCTACTGAATGATGGGAGGCGGCCCCTTATATAGGAACCCGGATGGGCTCCAGCTGCTTCCTGGCATTCCTCCGCAGACACGCCCCAGTGTGGCGGAAGTGCCGACTGCGCTCCCGGAAGCCCTCCGGGTGTCCCCTGTCTTCTTCCCCCCAGCACTTCCTGGTGTGGCGGAAGTGCTGGGCTCCAGATTTCTACAGGCACCGGGGCACCGCCTGGCGGTGGCCACAGGTCCCTACAGGGCTGGTCTTCCAAGCCCTTTACCCGTGGCCCCCAACATAACCAGGACGGTCGCCCCCTCGCGGTCTGGAGGAGGTACAAGCCCTCCTCCGGTCCTCCTGGGCATCCCGGCCGATGCCACACCGGTTATATTTAAGGAGTTATCGGCCAACAGGGGTCGTCAGTGGACCTAAAGGTGAGGTAGGAGTAAGCACTGCTGAGCTATTGGAGGAGCAGTTGTGATTTTGGCGGCTTTGTAAATATTCTTTTGTATATAGAGTGATATATCTCCTAGTGATCATTTTGGTGGAGGTATATACAATCATATGAAAAAGTTTGGGAGCCCCTCTCATCCTGTATAATAGTTGACTCTCATTTCAACAAAAAAGATAGCAGTGGTATGTCTTTCATTTCCTAGGAACATCTGAGTACTGCGGTGTTTTCCGAACAAAGATTTTTAGTGAAGCAGTATTTAGTTGTATGAAATTAAATCAAATGTGAAAAACTGGCTGTGCACACATGTGGGTCCCCTTGTCATTTTGCTGATTTGAATGCCTGTCACTGCTCAATGCTGATTACTGGCAACACCAAATTCGTTAGATTAGCTTGTTAAGCCTTCACCTTCAAAGACCGGTGTGTCCAATCATGAGTGGTTAAAGATATTTAAGGTGGTCAATTGCAAGTTGTGCTTCCCTTTGACTCTCCTCTGAAGAGTGACAGACAGCATGGGATCCTCAAAGCAACTCTCAAAAGATCTGAAAACAAAGATTGTTCAGTCTCCTGGTTTAGGGGAAGGCTACAAAAAGCTATCTCAGAGGTTTAAACTGTCAGTTTCAACTGTAAGGAATGGAATCAGGAAATGGAAGGCCACAGGCACAGTTGCTGTTAAACCCAGCAGGTCTGGCAGGCCAAGAAAAATACAGGAGCGGTATATGCACAGGATTGTGAGAATGGTTTGTTACCTGAATTGCGCCCTGGGATTGGCTCCAGCAGACCCCCGTGACCCTGTAGTTAGGATAAAGCGGGTTGGATAATGGATGGATGGATGGATGTTGGTCTGTGATAAGCGGTGCATGGCGTCAAGTGTATTTTAAATAAATGATCACGCCCTCAGAAGGTGCAGGCACCAATTGGGCACGGGTGTGTGTGTGAATGCGTTTTGGTTAATTGAGGAGCTGGCCGAACTGAGCTGAGCTGGTGGATCAGTCGGGCACTTCAGTGGTGCTGCAGAGGGTGCTGCTCATTGCACCCATGCCCAATTAGGCAACAGAATACATAAGGAGCCTGCACAGGACATAAAGGTGAAGAGACAGAAAGAAAAAGAAAAGAAAGAACTGAGCCATGAGAACAGCATTGGGAGGAAAGGCAGGACGTGAGGGGCAGAGCAGTCATAGGCCCCGCGACAGAGCGAAGGATCTGATTGACTGGAGGTGTGGGTGCTCTTCAGGGATCTGAGGCACACTAGAGCAAGCGAGAAGGATGATGAAAGGACCCTGAGTGGTCTGGCCAATGTCACTTGAGGCAGCCAAGATGGGGGTCGGTGTTGGTGAGAGCAGGCTAAGCAAGTAATGGGGTAGCCAGGGAGACAAAGAGGGTGTTCTGCTGGGCTCATGTAAGAATGGGAAAAACTGTGACTTGATGATTGAGTTGTTGGTTTTTGTTCTCATTTTAAAGCTTGATTTAATTCTCCTGGATTGTCACTGTTTTAACGGATTATTTATTTTTTGGAGATTTTGTACTGCACTATTTGAACGCGGTTTATTTGGAATGGTTTTTAACAGAAGCACTGAGCACCTTTTTACACCTACCCTTTGCTCTACAAGTGTCCTCATTTGCCCGACTCATCCCTTTGTTGTGTTACAGGCGATGCGGGTTCAAGAGGCTGCCAAACCAGAGTGGTAGCGTGGAGCCAACCTGCACAATCACATGGTCTAGCTCTGGCTTATTTTAAGTAATGGCTTCAATAAATAACATTTTTAGTGCTCCTTGAACTGCTGATAATGCTAAGAATGGATGATGACAGAACAGCCTTTGAGCTTTCCACTGCTTTTGTTGGGATCGGTCTAAAGAACATATTGGAGGTTTCATGTTAGAAAATAAAATTATGGCTTCCTGTTCTGCTATCCAGTTAAAATTACTATCAGGTGTGTTTGACACTGCAATATTTAGTTTGTGAGAGGATGCTAAAATCTCAGCTCTTATATCGTCAGCTTTATTTTTGAAGAATTTCTTAAAGTTTTAATGTCAAATACAGATAGCAATGGAACATCATTACCAGTAATAAAATAATTGGAGTCAGAGCCCCTTCAAACTGCACAGTAATATTAGTAAAAAAAAGTAAAAATAATAAAAGTAAAAATAAAATAATTTTCAATTTCTACGTGATACGCTCAATTTGTCTGTTGACTCAGTTATAAGGCATGTGTGTGATGCGCCATCTGTTGGAATGAAAACTGTAATTCAAGCCAGTGAGGTGGCAGGTTATGCGGTTTTGCCTTTGTTTTGCTGGTGTACTGCCTCTACTTCTTATCACGGTTCCTTCCTCATGGTTGGTTGTATTTTTTATTTCTTTGGTCCTGATTTACGTTTTCAGACAACTCACCATTGCCCCCTACAGGTGACCATCAACATACTTTACATTCTAAACATCAGAAAGATGAATCTCATATGACTTCTTGTTTTTCATTCAGTTTTATTTCTGGCTGCATTGTAGGACGATTTCACCTTTCAGCTGAAGCCCCCTAATGAACAGGCTAGAGACTGCAAAGATGAGGGTCTTGGATTTTCAGTTCTCATTCTCCATATAAGTGAATAAATAATTGGTAAGAAAAGGGAACACTCACAACAACGGCTCAGCCTCAGTCTCTCTTAACACCGCAAGTGTGAGATCATTGAGAGATGCTGAACAAAGGCTTCAAGTGAGCACGGCTCCTCAGGGGCAGATCCAGTTTCACCGGGAGCTGCTATTCCCACCGCTTCCAGATAAGGTGATGGGGGGGGTAATATGGCGGTGGTGATTTCAGCTTCCCATTTACGAGGACGGAGAAACTCTCAATTTCCCGTTCTCCAATTTCAAGGCTGTGGCAGCCAAACAAGTTCAAACCACATCAAACATCTCGAGGTTGAAACTGACCACAGTTCAATCCACTCCGGGCGGGAGGGACGCTGCGCTCTCCTTGTTTGCTTACAAAGGCGCACGACTTTTATCAACGTGATCCCACTGCTGGGCACATCGCTTTTGTAATTGAAGTTGTAATTAAAAATTAAAGAAGCGTTTATTACAAAAGTATTGCCTGTGCCTGATAGGTCATAACAGGGCTGTAGGGGGCTGGCAAGATGGGAGCCCCAGCAGAGCTGAGCTTCCATGTTCCATGTTGGGTTTGGGGCTGCCCTCTAGAGTTTCGGGGGAGGTAATGCCCCAGATAAGCTCTCTCCCCAGGTCCTTCCAGTACAGAGGCATCCCGGCTCGGTAAGGGCCCTGGCCATCTGCCACAATATATACTGTATATATATATGGCGCCTTTTAATAGAAAGCTCTATACACAAACACAACTATTAGACAATTCTTTATAAAGCCATTTTTCATAATTGGAGCAGAGAGTAGTTATGTGAGTAACTGATGGTCACAGAGCTGAAGGAACTGAGTCAGCAACATTGTCATTTTATATAGTGCCTTTCAACATTGGATGCCTTCTCGAGTTGGTCTGTAAGTATTAAACTAATATACTGCCATTTTCTTATGATTTTAGATTGTTGACTTCTTCTTCTTCTTCTTTCAGCTGCTCCCATTAGGGGTCACCTCAGCGGATCATCTTCTTCCATCTCTTCCTGCCCTCGTCATCTTGCTCTGTCACACCACATGTCCTTTCTTACCACACCCATAAACCTTCTCTTAGGCTTTCCTCTTTTCCCAGGCAGCTCTAGCCTTAGCATCCTTCTCTCAATATCCCCAGCACCTCTTCTCATTTCTAATCCTGTCCATCCTCATCACACACAATCCAAATCTTAGCATCTTTAATTCTGCCACCTCCAGCTCTGTCTCCTGCTTTCTGGTCAGTGCCACCATCTCCACCCCATATAACATAGCTGGTCTCACTACCATCCTCTAGACCTTTCCTTTCACTCTTGTTGATACCCGTCTGTCACAAATCACTCCTGATACTCTTCTCCACCCTGCCTGTACTCTCTTTTTCACCTCTCTTCCACAATCACCATTAATCATTAGATTGTTGACTTCAATCAGTTTAAAAGATTTGCTGAGGGTCAGACAGTTATGACCAGAACTGAACCAGCTATGTTGACTTTATATAGTGCCTTTCAGGGGCTAAGACGAGGAAAGGCAGCTTATGGGGTTTACTGAGTGTTACGGATTGAATCAGAAGAAATGGAACCAGCAACATTATAGTTTTATGTAGCACTTTTCAAAGATGAACATTATCTCAGTGTAGCATATTAAGTACAAAACTATTTTTTTTATATTTTTATGTTTTAATTCCTCCAGTCCCTAATGGGGCATCAGGCAGCAATTGACAGCCATTGGATCCTTTTAGTGGCCAATCGTGGTGCGTCTTCCCATGTTACACCATGACCTCTGAGGTCTTCCTATATTGTAGCTCTCCATGACTTCCTGGGTCATCCACGCCTCTTTTTCCTAATTGATGGGAAGGGGGACTATCGGAGCACGGCCCTTCCTAGGAATCTGACTTAACTGGCATCCCAGGCAAGAAGCACAGAAACATCAGACCTCCTCATGGATTCCTCACCAATAAAAACAGTTTAATCATCTCTAGGGTTTCTTCAACTTCCAAATGGGCACCTTGAAGGTGGGTGTGTGCTAGCTCACAGACCTGCCGCCGGTAGGTCTGGGTTACCAAAAACAGTGACCTCACCTCCTCCTCATGCTCAGCTACTAAATGGAATAAACTGATATTAATAACAAAGTGGGGTCCTGATGGCGTGGCATGCAAGGTGCGTTGGCTGTTTAATGAGACGATTGCATTTTTGGCTAATCTGAAGGAATCATCATTTCACTGTTCTCTTGTAAAGGAAGCCTGAGTTTGCCTAAACGGAAATTGTAAAGTACTTAAAGGGTCCTCGCTGTCTCAGGAACGGGCTCTGATGATTCCAGCTGCGTCATTGTGACTTCCACAACATTGTATTGAGTAGCCACGTTGACTTCTATTTGTTGTGTTCACCGCGTGGCGGATTTTCACTGTTAATTACAAGGCCCAAAGTTTTAGCCAGAGTGTTTTGTGTGATACCGCTTTTGCTGTCAGAGCAATCTCATGGGAAAAGGGGGGTTTCAGAGAATGGTGACCTGTAATGCCCTTAGTTATCGTAGCTAATGATACAAGAGGATAACTGATACTGCCATGTTACCCTGTGAATGTAGGTCAGACTGATCTTATTCGTAAGCCACTGTCACTGTAACACATATCAGTGAGTTACAATAGAGATGTTCCTGCTGGTGTCTATGAGTGCAGTCACCCAATGCCCATTTACCACCACCACTCCTGTCCAGGGAAAACATAAGGGGTTAGCGATTGCACAGTACCTTTCACCCTTGTCCCAGCTGCAGTCCATAAGCTTGCTGATCTGTGGACAACTGGGGATGGTATGCCCAGCATCGTCGCACTTCAAAGAGTGCGGCATGGACGTGTGCTTCATGTTGGGGTGGGCTGTGGATTTCATATTGCAGCAGGTAGGCTCCTGATGGATGACACATCCCCATCAGGTTTGACACGCAGACGTTTCTGAATGCCCTAACTGGGCTGCCACTCTATGCATTTCTATGGTTTCTATCAAGGCATCCATGTTCTTATACACCTGTTTACGGACCAGCAGGACGAGGAAATCAGGAAGACCGTTTATAAGAAGATTGTAGACAACCTGCTCTATGACCTGTTTAGCATCATTAATGTCTGGCCTTATCCCGCAACATGCTTTACCCGGCAGATTGTACGCTTGTGGTCTACTTGGCCTCTGAAGGTCAAGGCAACAGCACAGCCTTGCCTGCTGATCCATAGAAACACCATATCTCTTCAAGATTTCCGTTTTCAAGGTGTCATAGTTAGTGGCATCCTGCGTACCAAGGTCATAATAGGTCCTTTGAACCTCACCCTTCAGGAAAGGCACCAATATTTGTGCACATTCCGCGCGCTCCCAATGGTGCCTTATTGCCATGTGTTTAAAGATTAAGAGATATGACTCAATGATGTCATTCTCTTGCAATAACGTCAGCACTTAGGAAGGCGCCGTCGACCAATCCTGCTTGTGCCTGTGCTTCAGACTCAGTGAGTTGTGTCCTGGTCTCCCTCATCTGAACATGGAGCCTCTGAATTTCTGAGACCATGTTGTTAAGTACAGATGTTAGATCCTGCGCAAATATCCTGCCGACTACGCCAATTTAAAAAAACAAGGCAAATAGCACGAAAAAAGGTTTGGGGATGACCACTCCGTATATTGAAAAAAATAATGCAGGCGAATTAAACACATCTTTACAAATCGGAGTCCATAACAGGACTGACTAACAGAGTTTGACCGGTGTCTTAAATATGGCTGAAGCAGGAAGGGGATGGATCAGGGCGGCCGGAAGAGGAAATGAGGTCTTCAGTTGATGGGTTTTAGAACGGAATGGATGTCATCGGCAATAGTTGGAAGTGATGTCATCAGTGGGAGGGGTCGGTGGTGATGTTACTGAGAGGTGCATTCTTTGATGGGTCTTCAGAGGGACCAAAGGAGAAAGGATCAGATGAGAGTGCCAACCCCTGGTCCGATTGAGTGATAACAGCATTTGGGCCCATCAACCATCTCCCATGCACAAATGTGTGACCATTCATTCATTCATTTTCTTGAATCTGCTTATCCCATTACTGGTTTAGAAGAAGTTAGGGCCTTTCCCAGCAGCACTGTGCAAAAGACAGGAATAATTTTTGAATGATGTGTACACCAGTCAATTACAAGGACCAGTCATTCATACATGGATTGCCTCCATTTCCTTATTCCGTTACCAAGTAGTAAGAAGTTGTAGCCAACAGCATTAGACATAAGACAGAAATTATCACCGAATGAGAGGACAGGTCATTCTATGGCATATTTATCCATCCATCCATGCATCCATTCATTAATCCATCCATCCATCGACTTATTGTATTACAAGCTTAACATGTGCTGGAGCCTTCCTGGGCAACAATGGTCATAATTCAGGAATCGTTCTTGAACTGTGTGCCATAATTCAATCCTTTCCTTGTAGATTTGTGTGCAGGGCAGGAATCAGAGTGAACGGATAGCCAGTCCAGCATATACACACACAGTCATGGTCAGATTTAAAGCTTCTAATTGACCAAACTGTTGGCAACCAACCTTAACCGAACCTTCTGAACATTTCAGAATGTGTGAAGCCCCTGGAGGACACTCACTCACGCGGGCAGTAACTGGGTCTCTAGATTTGGGGTGGTGTCTCCTTGCTTGTGTCTTGTGTATTTCTCAGTTGCCATAGTAACCAAGATTGAGTGCCATCTGTACGCCTGTGTTCCTTTGGCCCACTCTAGTCACCCTGATAGGTGACCCATGTTCTCTGTGTCAGTAGGTCCCCAGCTGGATGCAGCTAATTGGTGACATTTGTGTTAATTAGGACTTCATGGCAGCAGTAGCAGCAGCATAATACAAGGACAGGCTCCACATCCTGACTGGATAGATAGACCTTCTTATTCCATGGAATTAGATGTTTCCTCAGAATGTCTGATTGACTGGTTCAAGATTTTCTTCTATTGTTGTCTGTTGGGATTTAATTCTTCCCCATCCCTTCATGTTGTTATATTCGGACAAAATGTGCTTTTCTCTGAGTAATTTCCCCAAAGGCTGTTTACTGATAGGTGAATGTGGCATTTGGACATGTAATTAGAAAAAAATAAAGATGTGGTTTGTGGAACGCATTGTAGTTCTGCCACTGCACAGGCGCTCACTTGTCATATAAATTGGCTCAGAGCACCCGTGTTTAATGAAGGAAGGCAATAAAAATGGACAAGCAGAGGCGGGCACATTGTCCACTTACTCTCTCGAAACTCTGGAACTGCCAGTCCAACTCACAGCTTCATCACCTTCACATCCTGAGATCAGCCAGGGTGTCTTTAACAATAGAGCGCCTCCTCGTGTTTACAAAAAGGTGCTTGTTTCATAAAGAACTGCCAAGAGATGGTTGAACAGAAGCAGAACAGAAAGAATGAAAATGAAAAACGGACAGAAAATCTGGCGGCTTTTGGGCAGTCTTTTCATTGATGTCCAGATAAGAATGAATGATGTAGTTAGAAGCCAGTGTGCTGTGACGGTGGAGGCAGCATTTAAAGTATTAATCTGAATTACTGAAGACCACCAGAATGTTAAAATCACACAGGAAAGGTCACCACGCATGCTGGACCAATGCCCATGGACCACCCTACCTCATACACCAGGCTGGACACCATACAGTAGCCTGGCAAACCCCGCTAAGCAGAATTCAGATAACTGCATTGTAATCTGCTAACTATGCTGTGTGAGAAGGAACTGCTGTCTGGAGCTTTGGAATATCTGAAAGGCACTATATAATAGATAGATAGA
>JANRMT010015866.1:0-10199 GCA_026402145.1 Polypterus bichir lapradei | reverse complement strand
CTAAGTCGATGGGGGGATGGAATAGCCGGCTACTTGCAACTTTTCTTTATCAACACATTTAGATTAACAAAAGACGCTGGCGGAGAGGTGAGAACGGTTTTAAGAAGCGATTTAAGGTGGGACGGATCTAAGAGTTTTTTCGTAGACTCTGGTAATTCTAGTGTTAAGCCGCCATCTTAATCTCTGTAGTGCAGTTTGGTAGCGTCAATTCGGCGGGGGAGGGGGTGGGTTGTTAAAATCACGTGATTGCAATTCAGCGCAGCTAAATTGCTGGCGTGTGTTAACGTGTTCTTGAGAATAAATCGCCATCTAGTGGTGGAACCAGGTAAATGAATAAATAGGGCATGAATGGGCGTGTTTACTGTGAAATCTTGACACGCCTTCTGTCAGTAGAGGGAGGGGGGGATCACGGCGTGCATAGGGCAGCCATACGCCATTCGCACGCCATTCACACGGCCGCGGCTATTTGACGTGGCTCCATCTGTAACTGGAATGTACACAAAGAGGAGAAGACAAAGAATGTGCATTTTCACTAACTATCTACATCAGAAATGTGTTTTTGATGATTCAGTAAAGTTCAGACAAATAAAGGACACTGTCTGATCAGAAAACACAACTGGATAATTTTTTGGCTTAAAGCTTGTAATGGAAATCTGAGACACTGAGAGCAACCAGTAGAAACCTGAAAATGGCATCAGAATGCAAGTACACTACAAAATTCTGGTAAATTCAGAACCATGCCAAATGTAGGAAAGTGTCCTGGCATATTAGAGTAAAATCACCAATGTGCAAGCCGCTTGTGCCTCCCTACTAGGTGAGTTTAACATCTCCTATGGTTGTTTTTAATCTTACAACAAACAAACAGCCAGCATGCACAATAAACATTTATTTCAAATACAAAATGAAAAGATCTTTGAGTGTAAACTCTTATAAAGCTGTAGGTCCGGGCAGCATCCCAGGCCTTGCACTCAGAGCTTGTGACATCTTCAATATGCCCTTGAACTCCCAGCATTTGGCCTCTTCCTCAGTCATGTTGAAGTGTGTTCAAGCAGTTGATAATTCTCCACATGAAGTCTATCATGCCAAAAACAGTGGAACTGTATCAGTTTATCAACTACACTAAGATTGACCAAGGATGTACAGTTATCTATTTGGCAGTAACTCACCTTGTGTTGTTCAACAAGGTTCACCGACAAAAGCGCGATAGACATATGAGCGCCGACAAAACCGCGACGGACAAATGAGTGCCGACAAACTCGCTAACTGGTTTTCGACAAATGCGTGCCGACAAAATCGCCACAACAAAATCGCGAGAGAGGCCAAGAGAGTGGGACGCGTACGTGCGCATTATGTACACATTATGTGCTAGGTTATAACTGTATTCAAAGATGCTAATTGCACTGAGTTTCCTTCCTCCGGAAGATGTTGGGTCCGCTTTCGATGAACTGAGCGAGAGTAGACCCGACAATCTCCAGAATGTTTATGATTACTGGGAGGACAATTACGTTGGTCGATTGAGACACAATCGACGAGCCAACCCATTGTTTCCTATCACCATGTGGAACATGCGAGAACGTGTTGCTGATGGCATGCCGCGAACAAATAACTCAGTCGAGGGTTGGCATAACGCGTCGTATACAAAGCGGAATTACCAGAAGTCAGGCAGCCAGCAAGTCTAAATACGCTCAACTATCAAGATGTCTTGCTGCAATTCTTCCTACATATGCAGGGCGTGATCTTAAGGACTATCTGCGTGTCGTGTCTCATAATATTGACTTCTAAAATAAACATTATTATATATGCTTTAAACTAGTAATTCATATTTAATGAAACTTTCACGATTTTGTCGGCGCGATTTTGATGCTGCGTTTTAATAGGCGCTATTTTGTCGCCGCTTATATGTCTATCGTGCAATTGTCGGGTCACTGTTCAGGTTAGAATGTTGTTAGCTGATTCTTCCTCATCCTTGTGAAGCTAGAAGTGAAACCTTTTTGTTTTTGAGCATAACACAACCCGTCCCACTGAAACCAAGACTTCCTTTCTGGTTGTCCTCAGACTGAAAGGTTTCAGGAATGCACATCTGAACATCACAGTTAAAGTGGTGCTGTACCCCAGGACTGTGAGCTCGACCCATTGTTTTTACTTTTATGCATGATTGTATTGCCAGAGAGAGACAAACTCTTTCATCAAGGTAAATAATGAAACAACAGAAGTGATTGATTACCAACAAGGACAAGACAGGCTAGGGAAGGCATTAGTGAAATGAATTACTTAGTGAGTGAAATATTTTTCTTACAGTGGCAAACTCTAAATGTTAACTTCAACATTGCTGCCCTAATGGATTATTTTACTAAACTTAACCTGGAAACAGATAATGAAATGAAGACTCAATACATCGATAAACTTTTTTGCATGCACATGTAAACTCTTAAACAAAAACAAACATTCTTTCAGAATTTAAATTCACAGTCCACAAGGCTACAGTCAAGTCACGTAAAAAACATGTGCGCTTTCTAAAGTTCTTTCACATTTCTGTTAGGCTGGTCAAAGTTAAGCCAAAAATACTGTTTTTTAACACATTAACACTTTAAAATGGCACATCAATAAACCTATTTAAACAATGAGTAGGATGTATAAAAAAAGCATGCACAAGAGAGCAAGAATGTCAGATGAAAACAAAGTGGCTGGCAAAGATAGCAAACTGTGTGGTGTACATCCATGCAACTGGTCATCACATCATCCGGCATCCAAAACAGGGCTGGAATGTTCAATATCCAACAAAAAAAGGTAGAGGCGCAAAAAGAGATGTAAGACATACTTGTTGAACAGAAGTTCATAAATGCAGGACACAATCAAAACAGACAGACTTACCATTGTATCATTAACAGGGTTTTTCACAACCAGTTTCTTCTGATAATATAATGACTTCTTTGTGTACTGACAATGTCAATGTCTATTTGAGTTCAACGGATTAAAACATTTTTGTGAAAATACTTTCAAACCAGGTGTTTTGTCCAGGGTTTGTTCCTGCATTGCACCCTGTGCTAGCAGGGATAGGCTCCAGCAGCCCCCCATCACCCTGTTCAGGACTAGGCGAGTTAGAAAATGACTGACTTTCAAACCATCTTACAGTATGTGTTGCTACTCACACAAAAAACAACTTCCAACAAGAGTGCAAAAGTTGGGTAACTTAAAAAGTGATCCATGTATTACCACTTAAACATGCAACTTTCTGTGAGCTGGTTAAAAGAAAGTGAACGTTTTTTAAAGAAACTAGCTGAAGCTCACAAATGTGCAAACACTGAGGTCTTTAATAAAGATACATGATGCTAAAACTAAATGTGCATTTAGCGATTCTGATTAATTAACTTAGATTTATTCAACTAATTCAACACACACAGTATCGTAAGTAACTGAAAAGCTTGGGTTTATTATGAATTTCAAGATGGACTCAATGCTTTCAGTTAATTTTCTCAAAAAGTGTAAACAATGAACCTTAGCATTGCAGACCTAACTAAACACTGAGGAGACTTTAAGGAAAAATTAAGTAGTAACAGCAGTACATCCATCCATCCATTATCCAACCCGCTATATCCTAACTACAGGGTCACAGGGGTCTGCTGGAGCCAAGCCCAGCCAGCACAGGGCGCAAGGCAAAGCAAAGAAGAAAAGAAAAAGATCAGCCTAACCACTAAACACTTTGTTTTTTTACTAGTTGCAGCACATTGCTCTCCAAAAAACCCAGTCTTCAAAAGCCCAGGTAGAAGTCCAAGTGCCGCTGGGTAGTCAACAGATTCTTAAAAAACAGTGTCTTCCATTACAACTGCTGTGCTGTTGGAGCTGGATCAACTTGAAGAAAATCCAGGAAGCCCATTTGCACATTTCTTGTGTGTGTCACAACTGAATCAACTTAATGATGAAGCAGAGGACTATATAGTAAAGTGTACAGTACACATTAAGAGCCAAGTGTTCTCACAAAATTTGCATTAAAATCTGATTTGGCAGTGATCTTTAAGAAACACAATATGAATATGTATCATATTTTAGTACAAAAAAATTAAAGTGATAATGCTGTAAAAATAGAACAATAATGGGCATTTTTTAGGTTTGATTATCAGCATCCATTTACTACTATATGTGGTGTGATTCAAAGCACTCATTAATTGAGGATCTTTTAACATGGGTTAGCGAAGAATGATGAAAACAAACCTGTTCTTATAATATACTGTATGTTAGTTGCCTATCTGTTAATAAATTATTGCATTCAAAATGATAAACATCTCAGACCGACAAAGAGAAAGAAAATATTTAACCTGGGCTAGTAGAACTTTCATGGCAGAATGGCTAATAATAGAAAACTTTAAGATTTGTCCCTGTATACAGTATATACCCTTTAACATGCCTCTCAGATGTAATGTACACTATTAGCACCTTTACTTAGACAGTTGTGTGTGACCACAGAACTTCCACTGTATTATAAACGTGACAATTTCATGCCTGAAGACCCTGTAGTTCTGCTATTTCTGCAAGTTTCGTATTAGTGCTTGGGTGTGTGTCTCTGTTGTGCCAGCTACCATTTCCCATTTGGAGTTGCCAGTGCTTCTAGTAGCATGTGAAAACTCTGAAAGTACAAAGTCAATGAACGGGACCTAATTATTTAGCCAATTAGTGAAGCTGCCGTACATCCTAGTAAAACAAAGTCAAAAATAGCAAACATTCTGGGGTTTATTTTATGACAGTTGCACAGACGTAATAAAAAACAATTCATTTACAGCAAACCAATGCAGGCATATACACAAACATACTGTTGTCATAGAAGGTGTCATCTTTTAGTTGACAAGTGTCATGTTAGAATTCTTTAGTGCCTTAGGGCATTCTATTTTTCATCATTAAATCCTGCTAGAATGAGGGGAGTACACTCATTTGGAAATGGGAGCCATATTGGCTGAAATCTCACTTACAGAAGACCAGATAAATACCTTACAAAAATCCAGTCATAACTCTATACTTAATATATGTCTATTGTCTAAATATTTTAATTACAAAGTTGATACAAATCATCTTTGCTGTGTTATCAGTATGAATATAATAAACAGAAAAATAAAGCTACTTGATGCTGTGAGGCAGCAATGACAGCTCTGCATTTCCACTCTGCCTTTGTGAGAATATCTGCACAAAATGTACTAAACTTAACCTGATTGAAATCTAATGTATTCCTACAATGTCTGTTTAGTTTTTGTCTGTTGATTGCATGCTACATGTATGCTGAGCCTCTCTCCTGTTAGCTGTCACTATACTACTGGATCACACACGTCCAGCAGGCAGTATCTTTGCAAAACAACACAGTGATTATTGAGAAATAATGCAATCTTTTTTCTTTCTTTTTAAACTGAGTGGTGGGAACGAGCTTCTGTATGATTTAGTTTGTGTGTCAGCATTAGCAGTGTACCTGGGGTAAATGCCAAATCTTTACCCACGATGGCCAAAGTGAGAAAACAAGTGAACAGAAAGAATATGATTACCCTGAGAAAATAGTACATAGAAACTGTGACAAAATGTATTACTTTTTGCTTATTTATGTTGTGAGAAGCAAGCTTCATTAAAGCAGAATGCATTCTTCCCTTAATTAAAACCTTTCCTGATACAAAGTGGAGGTATTTGGTAAATTAATATCACAAGAGCAGTCAATTTTTCTTTATTAATTTTTAAAAATTGCTTCAGTTTAGAATATAAAGCTGCTCAAAAAAATTAAAGGAACACTTCAATTTTAAAATCTCAAAGGGAAAAAATCATGCTAAACTGGGTAATGTGTTAGGAATGAAAGGATGCCACATCGTTTGATGGAAATGAAAATTATCAACCTACAGAGGGCTGAATTCAAAGACACCCCGAAATCAAAGTGAATAAATGATACAGCAGGCTAGTTCATTTTGCCGAACTTTCACTGCAGCAACTCAAAATCGTAGTTTGTACGATCAGTAGTTTGTATGGCCTCCACATGCTTGTATGCATGCCTGACAACATCGGTGCATGCTCCTAATGAGACGACAGATAGTGTCCTGGGGGATCTCCTCCCATATCTGGACCAGGGCATCGCTGAGCTCCTGGACAGTCTGATGTGCAATCGGATGGACCGAAACATAATGTTCCAGAGGTGTTCTATTGGATTTAGGTCAGGCAAGCATGGGGGCCAGTCAATGGTATCAATTCCTTCATCCTCCAGGAACTGTCTGCATACTCTCACCACATGAGGCCGAGAATTGTTGTGCACCAGGAGGACTCCCAAGACCCACTTTACCAGCATAGGGTCTGACAATAGGTCCAAGGATTTCATCCCAAAATCTAATGTCAGTCAAGGTGCCGTTGTCTAGCCTGTAGAGGTCTGTTCGTCCCTCCATGGATATGCCTCCCCAGACCATCACTGACCCACCACCAAACCAGTCATGCTGAACAATGTTACAGGCACCATAACGTTCTCCACAGCTTCTCCAGACCCTTTCACGTCTGTCACATGTGCTCTGGGTGAACCTGCTCTCATCTGTGAAAAGCACAGGGTGCCAGCGGTGGACCTGCCAATTCTGGTATTCTATGGCAAGTGCCAATTGAGTTCCATGGTGCCGGGCAGTGAGCACAGGGCCCACTAGAGGACGTCAGGCCCTAAGGCCACCCTCATGAAGTCTGTTTCTGATTGTTTGGTCAGAGACATTCACACCAGTGGCCTGCTGGAGGCCATTTTGTAGGGCTCTGGCAGTACTTATCCTGTTCCTCCTTGCCCAAAGAAGCAGATACCGGTCCTGCTGATGGGATAAGGACCTTCTATTAGGGGTCCTGTCTAGCTCTCCTAGAGTAACTGCCTGTCTCCTGGAATCTCCTCCTCCTCCTGCCCTTGAGACTGTGCTGGGAGACACAGCAAATCTTCTGGCAATGGCATGTATTGATATGCTATCCAGGATGGTTGGACTACCTGTGCAACCTCTGTAGGGTCCAAGTATCGCCTCATGCTACCAGTAGTGACACTGACCATGGCCAAATGTAAAACTAGTAAAAAAACAGTCAGAAAAGACGAGGAGGGAAAAATGTCAGTGGCCTCCTCCTGTTAAACCATTCCTGTTTTGGTTGTTGTCTCATTGTTGCCCCTCTAGTGCACCTGTTGTTAATTTCATTAACAGCAAAGCAGCTGAAACTGATTAACAACCCCCTCTGCTACTTAACTGACCAGATCAACATCCCAGAAGTTTTGCTGACTTGATGCTATACTCTGATTAAAAAGTGTTCCTTCAATTTTTTTTACAGTATATTTTCATATAGCAAATAAATACACTGTATACCATGAATGTGAAAAATGCTGAAAAAATACCAAATTTATCTTTTAAGGTTGTCCACTGTTAAACAAGTATCTAATCAAAATTTTGACAGCATAAGCACAATTCACATGGGCAACACCTTCAAAAAAATAACAGCATGTCTTGCAGAAGTCTAGTAATGCGATTTAAAAGGACAAATGCTTACTATGGGCAAGAGGCACCTTTAGTTTTGCAAGTTGTCATGGTCTTAGAACCCCTCTCTGATTATTACACGAGTCACACATAAGTGCCAGACTGAAGAACAAGGGGGCACAGGGGGACCTCTAAAAGATAAGGGGCTTGACACTATAGATCAGTGGCTTATGTCCATGAAACTCCCTAACACCACTTCTTTGGCCCCATTTGTCCTCCGTATCACTTACAGCATACAGTGAAGCTCCTGACTTGAACTCAGGTGAGTGACAAAATTATCACAGAGCTTTGGTTTTCTTAAGTTAAAGTTCACTTGCCACAACCTAATAGTCAAGATCACATTAAGAGATACTTAGCAAAATCAAAGAATCTTTCTATTTTAAAACACTCCTGGGACAAGACAATTCTGCAGTGACTGTAAACAGTGTTTCCTTAATGTTCATCTAACAAACTTTCTTCTTCAAGAATCTTCAAACCTTGGATATATTGGTAAAAAAAATACCTTATATCAAACGCTTACATATCAATGTCTCTGCCTCTGAGGGCCAATTTTTGATTTCCTCATTTCCAAGAAACTTTTTTATAATAATTTCCATCTGAAAAAAAATAAAAATTCTTGTTTGCCCCCCTTACTATAATGGGTTTTCTCCAAACTAGCAATGTCTTTGAAGATTTAAAAAGTGAGACATATGCAAATGTTCTTTTCTTTGTCCCATTGAATATTCTGCACAAAATTGTACAAGTTAAAGGATCAGCCTTGTGAATGGTCCTTGAAATTTCTATAAAAGCAAAGGGCTGAGGTTACAGTTGTATTTCCTTAAACTGTCTACAATACCACTATGTGCAAACTGGAATCAAATAAATATTATTTAAATTTTCAGTTATCTGCTGGCTACCATTTCTTGACGCATAAATGACAATTTCCACGCACAGTAAGAAACTAGCAAGCTTGCATTCAAGTAAATAATCATAATATTTGGCAACATCATTAGCGTTACAGACATACAAGATATCTTCACTGCTTGAAGTTGTCTTAGGTCTGTTTAATGCTCCGTTCAATTGTGTTTTTTTATCTTGACAACTCTGAATATCGAGAGCTTATTACTCTCAAAACTACAGCTGAAGAGAGGGCATTTTACAGGGTTATGATTTTCCAAGTGTGACTAATGTGCCCTCTCTTGAAAAACATCTCAGTTATATGTAGCATATACTGGTTGTACTGTTTTTGAATGTCATATGCCACCTACAGACTGGAATTAAAACACATTTCAGATAAATCCACTACTGTGGTTTGTTACAAAAGTGCCACCAGTGCTTTCATTTAAAATGTTCTTTATAGTTTGAAAACTCCCATTATGAATGCTTAGTTAGATGTTCCATTTTATACAATTGTCTAAAACTGGAGCATATGGATCCTGAATTTTTCTGAAATATACCCTTGCTACTGTTACCAAATCCATTTGTTTGTATGCCTAAGTATGTCCTTACAGACCTCAAAATTTGCTGTACACATAGAGATTAATTTAAAATAAAACCTTACATATCCTACTTGCGTATGTATCAGGTCTAATATCAGAATAATTAAAAGAGCTGCATCTCTTAACTGAAAGGATACATAGCCTTGCATATAGACAGCAGAGTGCAACAATGTCATGCAAGGACTGCAAAGATTCTTTCTGTACACAGAATGCTCTAAAAATAGTTCAATACCATTAATGCATGTGAAATTTTCCAAGCTCACTGGATTCGACAATTAGCCCTTGTTTTTATTATTCTATAAAGTCTAGGTTGCTGCTCCTTATTTAGTGGCTTTGCCTCCCTTCACAATTTGAGCAGTGTGAGGACTATTGATACTATTCTTCATCAGTTATTAACTGGTACTGCTCATGGACCATACAGTAAATCCCATTTTCAAGTGATCCTTGTTCTTTCTTTTAATATACAATTTTGTATTTTTAAATAAATAATTTATTTTTATTGCTTGCTGGCAAATGTAAAAGCATTCTGAAAAAATGTTGCCTCCTTGGCACTTGCAAACATTTTCTACATTTAGATACATGAAGAATACTACCATTTTATAATATATACAGTATATAGCACCTATAGCTCAGTTACAAGTTAGCTATAGGAATGGGTATAACAAGGTTATGATATCATAAGCCTGATTTCCAACACTGACGCAACAACTTCCAGTGAAGAGATTCACATGCAGACTCAATGGTGCCAGGGCAACCATCTCATCCTTAATGTAAGCAAAGCCAAGGAGCTGTACAGAGACTTCAGGAAGCAGATGGCAGGCCTCACTCCCATCTACATTGGAAGGGTGTGACTCCCCATAGACTGGCACCTCTGCACACACTCAGACTCTGGGTGTCTGGTGTAAAATGAAGACACTGAACCAAATAAAATATTTAAAAGAAAATAAGTCTATATTAAAGTGCCATCAACACAAAAATAATCCAAATGCCATGCACTTGTAATTACTGTAAATGTTGTCCTCTGCAATGGCATATATATATATATATATTTGCAGCTGGAGATCCACAAAGGGAGAAAATGAATCACGTGTCATAAAGTAGTTTTTATTCCTGAGCTTTCAACCCCTACCAGGGGTCTTCATCAGAGGATAAGGCTTAGACTTACAAGAATCAAAGGTAATATATAGCAATAACTTACATGGGGGGAGGGGTGGCTAGGTCTGTG
>JANRMT010015851.1:0-11142 GCA_026402145.1 Polypterus bichir lapradei | reverse complement strand
ATGCTGCTGGGAATGAGATTTGTGTGGTTTGTATTGTTCATTTTTTAAAAAGAATGCACTTTTATACTTTGCATGTATATATACTATGTTTGTGTCTTGACAAAATGAAAAGACTAACAAAAGAGGCATCATTTCTTGCATAAAATGGCAAGGGGACAAATTATGTCATTGCTTAAAAGTATGCATATCTGTGTTTGGATGTCTTAATCTCCCTTTCCTGCATAGCACCTTTTATAGCAGAATGAATGGTAACATAGCTTTTAAAACAATAAACCAAATGGCAACACACAATACAAATGTGAAATATGCACATTCTGGGGACATCACATTACTTCTGAGGCATAAGATTTAACACACTTCAAAATGTGAAGGTATTTGAAAACTGAAAACTGAGCAGCTAGCATGTAGATTAAAAATAAATACAATTATTTATTATAATAAGCACAAAAAGGGCTGCTGAAAGTGGTAACACAGAGAGAAAAAAACAGCATGTGTTTTTAAAAAGTCCTCGTTTGCCATGTTGTTAGCCTTAAAGAAGCTAAAAAGATAAGAATTAAAAAAAACATTTTCTGCTTTGCTTTGTTTAATTTTGGAACAATTTTACTTGTAAATTTATTTAGGATTATTTTTATACTGTTATCCTGCCACAGTGAAGCACAAAAAATGGAATAGCGCACCAAAAACCCACATAAAAGAGCCCTGTCCTGTTTGCAGGTCTGGGCCCACTGGATTTCCCTCAAGTCAAAAAGCGGGCTACACGCATGCCTAGGCCCAAAAATGGGACACCAATCTTCCTTAAAGTTCAATGCCTCTAAATATCCAGAATGGAGGTGAGGAAAACTGTACATTTCTTTATAATTTAAAGAGTTTACTCAAAGGATTTCCAAAAAAGAACATAAGAAAGACAAAGCAGGAAAAAGGAAGCACAAATAGGTTTGCCTAAAATACAAAACTTAAAAGCAAACTAATCTAACAAATCTCAAACCAAATACAGTACTTTTAAAATTAAGCAGAGGTATAGAAATTTTAATATTTTAAATTAAAAGACATGAATCTAAACAGAAACACAATTTCTTACCCTAACTACACAGTCAAGTGGCCAAACCTCTTTAGGCTCAAAATATAGGAAGCAGGGCAGATAACAAAGAAATATGAACTCCAAATCTATAAAAGTCATAATATTACATAAATGGTAAGACAAAAGCAGAATTAAAAACATAATACGAAAAACTGTATTTCACTAATAACAAAAAAAAAAATCAAATAAACAACAAATATGGTTAATCCAGGGCAAAAACCCTGACTGAACTATAACAAATGCAGATTCAGCAGTTTCATTTTAGGACATGCTTGCACCCCTTGTCTATCAGCGGCTAAGTGAGTTTTTCTCTCATTTGTCTTTCCTCAGCAGTTTCACTTTAGCGACAGAGTCGCTTTTTTTCAGCTTCATGCTGTAACCTCATACTTTTTTACTCTTTTAGCTTGTTAACTTGGAGTCGCCTTGTCGGCTCTTTAAGCTTCATTACTGTAGCCTCGCACTTCCAGGCCTGACAGACAGACACACACACTTCCACGCGTAGACATTTATATATGAGATAGTATTATAGCTATTTTATTAGTATTATGTCTAATAGACAGCAGACAAAGTGGGTATCACTTATATAAGGTGTCACACACTTGCTCATGGGAGAAAGCTAAAGTGCTCAAAGGAAGGTAATTCCCGGTAAGACCAGGAGGTGGCAGAGTGCATTAATCCTTTCTCTTATCTCCCCACAGACTAAATGCGGGAAACTCCGCCTGGCTCCTATGACATCACTTCTGGTTCCTCTCCAGAAGATGTCACTTCCATACCAACAGAAGAGCCCATCTCCTAATGACCTCATTTCCATTTCAAGTCCCAAGATTCCTCCTCTTCCTGCTTTTCAGCTTTATATCTGCCATGTTTTCTAACCTGTTCAGTTCTGTTTGGACTCTTGTCTGTAAAGACCATTTTTCTCAACCTTTTTGTATTTTCAGCAAGTTCTCAGGTATACAGGAGGCTGCCCCAAACCTCTTTGTTGTGTCAAGGTTTGATTATTTACCACAATGGGTATCACTTAAAAAGTAAGCCACATTTCAATATATAAAGAAAATAATGATGCTGACAATTGAAAACAATGTACAGGATTCAGCAAAAAACTTGCTGCAATATTTATATTACTTATTGACATTGATGAAATGTAAAAACTATACAATTTAAAATGTAATGCCTATTATAACTATACAGTAATCCCTCCTCCATCGCGGGGGTTGCGTTCCAGACCCCCCCACGATAGGTGAAAATCCGCGAAGTAGAAACCATATGTTTGTATGGTTATTTTTATATATTTTAAGCCCTTATAAACTCTCCCACACTGTTAACATTATTAGAGCCCTCTAGACATGAAATAACACCCTTTAGTCAAAAGTTTAAACTGTGCTCCATGACAAGACAGAGATGACAGTTCTTTCTCACAATTAAAAGAATGCAAACATATCTTTTCTTCAAATGAGTCTCTGCATCAGGAGCAGAGAATTTAAGAGAGAGAGCGTGCACTCGCAAAGAAAAGCAAACAATCAAAAAATCAATATGTGTGCTTTTAAGTAAAGCGGCACTTTTCAGAGGAGCGTCAGTATCTTCTAAGCAAACAGCCTCTGTTGAAACAGCCCCTCTGCTCAAATCTCCTCCGTCAGGCGCAGAGAACATCAGAGAGAGAGCGTGAGATTAAAGCAAACAATCAAAAAATCAATACGTGTGCTTTTAAATATGCCGAGATAAAGCGGCATTTTTTAGAGGAGCGTCAGTATCTTTTAAGCAAACAGCTTCTGTGCAAACAGCACCTCTGCTCATACTCCCTCCGTCAGGCACAGAGAATGTCAGAGAGGGTGAGATAGAGGCAGAGACAAGCAAACAAACACCGCGCGGGATGCATATCTTATAGCATTCAGGAGTTTTAGTTAATATGTAATACATGCTCTGATTGGGTAGCTTCTAAGCCATCTGCCAATAGCGTCCCTTGTATGAAATCAACTGGGCAAACAAACTGAGGAAGCATGTACCATAAATTAAAAGACCCATTGTCCGCAGAAATCCGCGAACCAGCGAAAAATCCGTGATATATATTTAGATATGCTTACGTTTAAAATCCGCGATAGAGTGAAGCCGCGAAAGTCGAAGCGCGATATAGCGAGGGATTACTGTAATGCTAATATAAAGTGCTTTATTATTTTATGTTTAACTAGCAAAATACCCGCGCTTCGCAGCAGAGAAGTAGTGTGTTAAAGAAACTATGAAAAAGAAAAGGAAACATTTTAAAAATAACGTAACATGATTGTCAATGTAATTGTTTTGTCACTGTTATGAGTGTTGCTGTCATCAAGGATTTGATTATCATTATTTCTTTCAATCAGGTTCGTATTTGGAGGATGTGTTGTGTTCAAGATACATTCCGTGTTTGTTAACCGCTGTAAAGATAACAGGTTTCATTCATCGAAGTGTTCACTACCCAAATCGGTACTCGTGAATGTAAGATGTTTAACAGGCATTCCCGGTATTAAGTTGTAGGTTTGCCTGCGAATATTTAGCGGCAACGTGTCTATGAACTTAATTTAAACTTAAGCTTTACACCTTGCTTTCCTATTGATATGTCTACAAAGGCTTGTTCAGCTTCAGAGGGTTGTTCCTTTCTTACTGCATCAATAAACAGCTTGTCTTCCTCTTTATCTGAGACATCACACACTGCATGCACGGGTTTACCTTTCCCAGTCCTGCAAACTTTAGCGAAGTGGTTCAATTTACCACATTTTTTACAATGTCTTCCTTTAGCTGGACATTGACTTTTTCCATCGTGTGCTTTATTTCCGCAGTAGCTGCACTTATGAATATGCTTGTATGCGTCACTCGCTTCATATTCTTTTGCTGCCTTCTCAATTGTGTAATGTGTTTTTTGTTCAGCGCTCTTTGGAGCTCTTGCTTGTTGTCTGTGTACTGCGTTCACAGTCAGTTCACGTGAGCCGCTTGGAGTACATGCATTGGAGGTTCTCAGCTGTGGTTGTGCTATCTCGTGCGATCTTGCGATGTCCACGGTTTTATTTAATGTTAACTCAGACCCGGCACTTAAAAGTTTCTGTCGCACTTTCACTGAATTTGTGCCAAACACTATTCTATCCGTGACCATCTCATCTTCATTTGCATAAGCACAGTCCTTCACCAGCAATTTTAACTCCGTTACAAAGTGATCAAAAGTCTCGTTTATACCCTGCGTCTTCTCATTAAACTTGTATCTCGCGAATATCGTATTCGTCTTACGCATGACAAATACCTCAAAACGTTCATAATAAGTTTTCAGTACCTTGGCTTCCTCCTGGGTAAGAGTCCATGTGTTAAATATGTCTCTTCCTTTTTTCCCAGTCCACAGGAGCAGGTAGCTGCATTTCTCACTCTCATCTTTGCCTTTTAGCGGGCCAAAAAACATGAGCTCCACGTGCTGTCGGAACTTTTTCCATTCTCCCAGCAGGTTAAGAGAATCCCAGTCAATTTGTGGCGAGGGAACTCCAACAAAATCCTTGACTGTTTTCTATTCTGACACCATGTCTTGTTTTCACAAATTGTGAAAAATGAAATGATGGCGAGACTTTCTTTTAAAGTATGCAGGGGAACTTTATTTATTACAGCTTCTACATTCACGGCATCCATGCGATAAATTAACTTCCATAATAGTACCTTTGAGGTCCCTTTTTCTGGTGCCTTCCTGATGACATAGGTGCCTAAACCATGCCTGATAATAACACATTTCAATGACATATAAATATTACAGTGATCACCTCGACAGACATTTCACCACCCAAATCGCTACTCGTGAATCTAAGATGTTTAACAGGCATTCCCGGTATTAACTTTTTGATTTGCCTGCGAATATTTAGCGGTAGCATGTCTACTGGATTGCTGCTGACGGACGGCCTTATATGGGCAGGCTCTCAATTACGAGGGAGGCATGGGTTTGGGGGACGCAATATAGGCAGGCAGCCAACTACGTGGGAGGCGTGGTGATGGGGGACGCAATTCCGCCTCACACGGTGACCGAGCTGCAGGCTATGTCTGTATATATGTACGTAAGTAGGATTCAATTATGACCGTTACGCATAGAATTTCGAAATGAAACCTGCTTAACTTTTGTAAGTAAGCTGTAAGGAATGAGCCTGCCAAATTTCAGCCTTCTACCTACACGGGAAGTTGGAGAATTAGTGATGAGTGAGTGAGTGAGTGAGTGAGTCAGTCAGTGAGTCAGTCAGTCACTCAGTGAGGGCTTGCATCTGGTATTTCTTGCATTAAGATTTGCACTATCTAACTTTAACTAGATTTTGCTGCACTTGAAGCACTTGTTCAACCTTCTTAATGTAATGTGGTTAAAGTTCACAAATATGGCGAGGCTATGCTGGTAATGTAATGATGTGCAAATTTTGAATGCTGTTCAGAATATGGCGCTATGTATAATTATGTTGTTATGTTATGCCGTACTAGCTGTTTCCTTCACATTTCCTATCTTACACTATGCTTAGTAAAAGTTTTGTCTATGCAGCTGATGCATTCATTAAACAGTTGCTGGAGTAAGCACAGAAGAAAAAAAAAATAATGACAGTTAACTTCATGGGTTGCACAAGCAAGCAAATTTTTTCCAAGTGACATAAGTGATGTACTTTATCTTATTTTTAAAGGAAAACATTCAAGGCTTCCCAGAGATACATATACTGTATTTGTCAACTATTGTCATGAATTTGTTCTGTAAATATCTCACTGTACTCTGTGCTTAACATCAGTTTAAATGTGATAATATCCCTAGCAGCCATAGGTTGTTAGTACAGTACATGTAAATTAATGCTGAGGGTATGACATTTTTAAATGAGCTTTTTAAAAGAAAACTTAGATCTGTAATTGACAGGTGTCTGTGTGCAAATAAGAATTATAAAGGTTTGGTAGTAGAAGTGAAGTATCATTTTCATTTAAAATCTTTAGAAAGGCAAAACTTAGAAAGACCATGCTTATAGCAATAATGTATTTAACAAAGATGAGATACATATCTTTTATTAAGTCATTATGTTGCCATTTCTATCATTACACTTTATTTAAAAGACAGTGTGGCATAGTGTCGAAGGATTTATTTTTAAACAGAGAGATTTCGTGTTAAATTGCCAAGAGTGACTCATGAGAATGTTACTTAATTTTACTATGCTTAAAATATGGAATTGTAAAGAGAAAATGGCTTCCATTTGATTTATCTAAGTTTAATATATGTAAAAGACCTCCTAATGTAGGTGTCGTTAAAATACTTTTAATTGAAATCTGAGCACTTAGTCTATTTGAAAGATTTATTTCAACGTGTGAACTAAGTATGAATGAATTATTTAATTGTTAAAAACAGTAGAATACAAAATAAATTTTAGATTTTGGGCTATGAATTCCAGCACGCAATGGGATTGTTTGTGATGAGAATCAGCACCACCAAAATTGAGAGCATGGCCCTTAATAGGAAAAAAGGTGGACTGTCCTGTCTGAGTGGAAATGTGAGTTACTGCCTCAAGTGGAGGAGTTTAAGTATCTTGGGGTCTTGTTCTTGTTCTTGATAAAAAGGGATGGTGAGTGTACTAAAACTCATTAAATGTATCTCTAAATAAGTTGCACAATTTATTTTAAAACCTTAACAACGGTTGCATTGAAAATATTCTAAACTTAGAATTGAGAATTGTTTGGAAATAAAATATTTTTCATGCATCTACTTTAACATACTGTTTAAAGCAGCGATTCTCAAACTCCGTCTTGAAGACCTCAGGTGAGTTCAGGCTTGTTCCTATCACCTTCTGTTTTTATTTGGACTCCCAGCTTAATTAAGCAAGCTGTTATTTCCAGGTTCTGTGGTTTAGAGTCAATATAGAAATTACAAAACTGAGTTTGGTAACTGTAATGAAATGTGCGAAGAATTTATGTATGTTACATGTGGATAATTTAGTGATTTTTATTTAAGATTTTCATTAAGTTCCTATTTTTGGCATTCTGGTTGGCCACCTTAATAAAAGGACAAGTGCTAGTACATCTGTATATCTGTGTGTCCATCCAGTTGTTATGTCTCTTTCACTCTAACAGATGGTGCAGTATAAACTATTATAGTAATAAAGTGCATTGCATTTGTCATTTCAACAGATGGTGCATCACAAAAACTTATTGTAATCTTATTTTATTTTATTAAAATTATCTCAGTAACTAACATAACAAGAGAAAAATGACTACTACCTGAAATCTGTATGTCCCATTGTTTCTGTTTAAATACAGGGGTTTAATTATTTGTTGATTATATTAATCTTGTACACTAAAATGTATTTTAAAACATTTTTTTATATTGCTTGAAAATAAATAAAAAATAAATGACTGAAAATGAATCAAATTTGAGTTTATCAAAATCAGCTTAATTTGTGTTATAACCAAAGGCATGCTCCCCTTTTTCTCTGTCCATTGCTCATAAATTGATGTCAGTGCATCAATCCTCTCCTTTTATACATTGTAACTTTCTTCTTGGTTGACTGCTTGTTGTCAGGAACATCTCTCATCAGAACTTCTTTTCTTACAATGTTTTCAAGCCTTATTTTCTTTTGGTTTGGAGTGGTGCTGAAAAATGTTCTGTCATTGCCTAAATTTGCAAGATGTAAACATCCATCATACTGTCTTTTTACTTGATTACCGTAATGCACCTCAGCCTCCATTTTATTATACTGTAACTGGTCCTTTGAAAATCTATGTCTGTAAAGAAATAACATTGCACTTAACTGTCATTGTCTTTATTTTCCTTTTCAAAAAGGAGTTAATTACTCCCTTGCCTTGGTAATCACATCTACATTTTTAATGTTACCATTAATATTTTGTTGTCTGAAATGGATAAAGTCAAATATAGAAAGAGCTTGATGAGTTTCTCTGTGTCTGCTGTAATATTTTGATTATTTAATTAATTCAATTAAACATCAGTAATTATGAATAATACAAGACATTTTACCTCATTCACACCATGATCTGAATATTCTTCTGTCCTAACCAAAGGTGTTTTACATATCATTTTTTGTAAAAGTCTTTTAAAGAGACAGCATTTCAGGTAATATCTTCCATCTTTCTAAAACTCTTTATGAAATGTGGACAGTTGCTTTCCTCACTCTAGTCTTCTCTTGCACCAAATCATTGTCACATATGTTTTGTCCCTTGTTATCACAACTATGTTTTCTAAATAGAATGGAAATTTATAAACTCGGACATTATGTAGAATTTAGAACAGTAAAGTGCATTGCCTAAATGATAATGTTTCAGGTGTACTTATAAAGTACAGTTGTATACATCGTTCCCTTTTGTTTCCATCTCACAGATGGTTTTCACAAACAGGATGGACACATCCAGAGCTGACATTTTAAAGGAAGAGGGGGGTAGGAATACTGCCATGCCCTGTGCTTGCTCTTACTTGTAACCACAGCCAGTTTAATAAAATCTTTTTTATTTCATATGTATTAGGTTCTGTCGCCAACTGAGTGATTTCCCTCTGTTTCTTGGCATCTGAGATGGCCCTCACATGGTCATGTTGCAAAGCTGAATGTAATGAGCATGGCCTTTTAAAATAAATTTTACTTATTACCAAAATTGAAAAATCAATAAAACAAAATATTTCAATAAATATTCACTCAATATAAAATAAATCATCAAAAGTCTGTCCACTGTTTTTAGTAATACACAGTTTTAACTATTTATCTCCATTATAAGTAGCAAGTTACAATGCATTTCATAGGTAATGTGCTTTAATGTTAATTCTGTGATGGGTGATTCATTTTCCTCTTTTCAGAAATATGGCTTGTTCGCTGCCTACTGTTTCTCAGGCAGACACACGTTTTAATTTTTTTTCCTCAATCCAAAGTTAAACATGTTGTCACCTTGCACCTGAAAATATTAATTGCCTAATATAACAGCTTGTTTGTCTAAATACTTTGAAGATTTTCAGTTTCATCTCAAAATAGGTATCACTCAAGTACCCAAATTGCTATAAAACTAAGATACTTTTAAAATGGTGTATTCTCAAAAAAAATATTATTTTGCAAAGATGTCATGGTTAAGCACTGTGCAGTCTCAAAACAATACGCAGAAACTTCTTAGTAGATTTATTTGATAGTTTTTAAACATTTTTTTCATGTTCATTCTGGCGTACAAATTAGATGCTCTTTTAGGGTGCTGAGAAGAAGTGGGTTTTTTTTTCATATTTTATAAATAATTCTTCACCTAACAAACTTACTACTATCATGATTGTGCAGAAAACATTGTTTTTGGTTTAATTATTTATTATATGTACCCATATTTTAATGACATAATTTTGCAGCCGTATTGTGATGTAAGGACTATGTTTCAAAAAGTGGTTGTGTCCTAACATTTTAGCAACATATATTAAAATGTAATCCCTTTTATTTGACCATCAGTCTTGTGTTTTACTGTATTCCAACCTTGTTTATGCTTGACTACCATGCAGTAAAGTCCCTTACATCTCTATAACTCAGTTTAATGTAAGAGTCCATCAGAATTAAATGGGGAAAGAAAATTGGTGGTTATGAGATCAAGGCTAATGAATGTGAAAAATTTACTATGACTTATACTTGAAACACAATAACATTTAAGGTTTACCAGTCCAGGAGGTCCAATAGCAATAAAGAATATGGGCTTTCCCCAAATTATGAACAACCACTTTACGAATATTTGGGTATATGAGGAAAGTCATTTAAGATTCTTTTTTGTCTTACAAATCACAATGAAGGAACATGTCTAAAACGATTCCAAAATGTGGACTGCTAGCGCAAGCACCTGAATGTCTTTGAATCTTCTAACAGTTTGATTCTGCAGTCACATTATTTGATGACTATTGTTATATTAAATTAATTTTGCTCAGTTTTTATGAATTTTTGGAGATATCTGAGCAATAAATAAGGGTAATTTGGGGGCCTGAGAATGATTAATATTTATTTCCATTTAAATTATTAGTAATCACATATTCCCATTACAACAATTCATCTTAAGAAGGGATTTTCAATAATGATTAACATCACAATGTGGAGAAAGTTGACACTATACATGACCCACTCTAGATTCCATTTAAAATGGAAAGGAGTTGTCTTTGAGTTCTAAAATTTCTAACCTTACATATAACAAAGAAACTCTCATTCTGCCGTATTACAACACAATACCTGCTTCCTTGATAATGTTTTAGCTAATAAGGAAAAAGAAATTCTACTATTTATTTTATAATTGTATTTCACACTAAAGAGAAAGTTAACTCTTTTGACTTAAGCAAACATCAGGGCCATTTCTGGGCATAGGCGGTCTAGGGTGCCCTCTATTGGTCAGGGCACATTACTGCAGCGACATGTAAAGATTCCTATCTTTTGTTTAGAATAATTTGCTTGGAGCAGACCGGAACAGCACCTGCACTATCTGCACTATGCACAGCACAATTTGTTGCCCAAAAATGGCCCTTGGTGACATGATATGTTTTTAAACAATACAGACCTACAAAAACTCTGACTCAAAGCAAATGTCTGATTATATTGTTTTATATTATTTTTGCATACTAGCGAGGTTCGATCTTAACATCTGAAACCTGACACAGTCCAACAATAACACGAAGAACAACAACAATAATGATGATGCCAATAATAATAATAATCCTCAAACTGTAGCATAGAAAAGACAGACATGGCGAAATAAAATTAAATGATCAAAATGCCAACTGGACTGTAGCTCTTGAGTGAATTACTAAAATTGCAGATTTAACCCAAACTTTGATTGTATCCTAAATGGGCATACTTTAAAACTTGTGTTTAAACTTAGCAAATATCGTTCTCTGTTGCTCACCACCATTTGTGAGATTCGCTCTGGGCACGCTAAAGCAGTTGTGCGTTATTTGGATTAGTAGTTATTTGCATTCGTAAGCATATGGTAAATAGGAATTGTGGGTAAAGATTCCAATTTAAAGATAATCATTATATTAGCAGATTCACTGAATGCTGTCATTATGCTATGTTTTCGATTTATTTTATTAATTTAAATGACATCTATAC
>JANRMT010015628.1:28094-38918 GCA_026402145.1 Polypterus bichir lapradei | reverse complement strand
ATTAACGCGGTAAGTGTTCGGTAAGGCTTCTGAAGCGCTGCATTATGGGATCTGTAGTTTATTGTGTTACCAGCGCTTCATATACCCGGGCCATTAATAACAATAATACAGTATATAAAATGATCTCGCGGGCCGGATATAATTACACGCCGGGCCGGATGTGGCCCGTGGCCCTTGAGTTTGACACATATGGACTAAATAGAACTTGAAAAGATATATTTTTTCGTACATCGAGCCCGCGTGCTAATGTGGTTTTGCCTGCATGCCTCAATAAGTGACCCTCCCCTCGCTCTTACTTTTTTACCGTTCATCTAATGAATACACTGAGTATGGCTTTACCAAAACAATCATTGATTGCGAATAAAGTATTCATTATTCGAGTATGTAGATCAGGGTATATATATATATATATATATACATATATATATACCCGCGTATCGCAGCGGAGACGTAGTGTGTTAAATAAGCTATGAAAAAGATTTGTTTCTTACTGCATCAATAAACAGCTCGTCTTCTTCTTTATCTGAGACCTGACACACTGCATGCACGGGTTTTTTTTTAACACTGTCTTCCTTTAGCGGGACATTCACTTTTTCCACCGTGTGCTTTGTTTCTGCAGTAGCTGTACTTATTACATACTTATCTTGTATGTATCAGACGCTTCATATTTTTTTGCTGCCTTTTTAATTGTGTAATTCGGTTTTTGTTCAGCGCTCTTCGGAACTCTTGCTTTTTGTCAGTGCACTGCGTCAGTTCACGTGAGCCGCTCGGTGTTCTTGCATCGAAGGTTCCCAGCTGTGCTATTGCCATGTCGTGCTATGTCCATGGCTGTATCTAATGCTACCGATGTCCCGGTACTTAAAACTTTCTCTCGCAGTTTCGCTGAGTTTGTGCCAAACACCACCCTGACTATCTCATCTTCCTCTGCATAAGCACAGTCCTACACCCGTGAATAATTTACCCGTGGCAGTTTGCTATTGGATTGCCGCTGACGGACGGCCTTATATGGGCAGGCACTAAATTACAAACGCCAGCGGCAGCCTGTCTATGAACTTAATTTAAAGTGTTGGTTTACACTGTGCTTTGTTTCCGAAGTAGCAGAACTCATGAATATGGTTGTATATGTCACTCGCTCGCTTCTTATTGTTTCGCTGCCTTCTCAATTATATAATGCATGTTTTCTTCAGCGCTTTTTGGGGCTCTTCCTGGTTTTCTACGTACTGCGTGATTACGTGAGAGGCGTGATGATGTCAAACTCCGCCCCCACGGGTTTCAAGCTCATCTCCATTACAGTAAATGGAGAAAAACAGCTTCCAGTTATGACCATCACGCGTAGAATTTCGAAATGAAACCTGCCCAACTTTTGTAAGGAAGCTGTAAGGAATAAGCCTGCCAAATTTCAGCCTTCTACCTACACGGGAAGTTGGAGAATTAGTGATGAGTCAGTCAGTCAGTCAGTCAGTCAGTCAGTCAGTGAGTGAGTGAGGGCTTTGCCTTTTATTAGTATAGATTATTTTTTATTATGTAAAGCACTTTGAGCTACATTTTTTGTATGCACATGTGCTATATAAATAAATGTTATATTGTATCCCTAAGCGTTTCCAGGCCAGCTGGGAGACATAGTCCCTCCAGTGTGTACTGGGTCTTCCCCGGGGCCTCCTCCCGGTTGGACATGCCCAGGACACCTGACCAGGGAGGCGTCCAGGAGGCATCCTGATCAGATGCCCGAGCCACCTCATCTGACTCCTCTCGATGTGGAGGAGCAACGGATCTACTCTGAGCCCCTCCCGGATGACTGAGCTTCTCACCCTATGTTTAAGGGAAAGCCCAGACACCCTGTGGAGGAAACTCATTTCAGCCGCTTGTATTCGCAATCTCGTTCTTTCGGTCACTATCCATAGCTCATGACCATAGGTGAGGGTAGAAACATAGATCGACTGGTAAATTGAGAGCTTTGCCTTACGGCTCAGCTCCTTTTTTACCATGACAGACCAATGCAGAGCCCGCATCACTGCGGATGCCGCACCGATCCGCCTGTCGATCTCATGCTCCATTCTTCCCTCACTCATGAACAAGACCCCAAGGTACTTGAACTCCTCTACTTGGGGCAGGATCTCTCCCCCATCTCTGAGAGGGCACTCCACCCTTTTCCGGCTGAGGACCACGGTCTCGGATTTGGAGGTGCTGATTCCCATCCCAGCTGCTTCACACTTTTTCCTATTATATTTTATATTATATTATATTATATTTTTCCTATTATATTTTATTACATCTGCAAACAGCAATGATTTCTAAACTTTCCTAAAAGCTCTGTTTTATATGTTTTATAGCTATGCTACATTTTTCTTTCCAACAAGGAACAATTCTTTTGCCTTAGGCCATTTTCTTTTTAGAAACACATTTACTGTATCTGCTGATTATAAAATAATTCTGCTTATATGTTCATCAAGAATATCTACATCTTAAATGTACTTTTTCAAGTCAAGTATTGAGTCAAAGTAATCTCTAAATATTTCCCATTTTAAGTTTTTAAAGCACCACTTCACAAAATGTATCTTTTCTTTTATTATGAGACTCATTTCTACTTTAAGCACTACATATTGTATACTTGTTAGCTGTGTCCCATATACATTTTCCAGCTAAACTACTAGATACCAAAACTAAATCAACACAATGTTTTATTTGTCTTTATATCTGTCCTTGTATCTTCACCATCATTTAACAAATTAAATTAAATCTATCAATAAAATCTTCCATTATCCTGCCATTGACATATTTTGTTGAAGCATGTTATCGAATCTCAGACTTGAAGTATACAGTACTAGAGGAAGTGATACCACACCCCTGACAAGAAGATTTCAGCAATTTTCTAGTTTCTCGTGAAGCAAATTGTATTTACAAGTTGAACTTGCAATACCCAATTAGCCTTAATGAAGAACATGATTATGCCTGATATCTTTAAAGTTTGTCAACCCATCACTCCCTGTGAACATCTGCTAATATACATTGTTGACAGAAGCCTCCATTACCATCATACACTTTGGCAAGGACAATGTGTTTTTCTGTCCATTTTTCATGGACCATTGGACCTTACTTTAATCTTTGAATTTAATATTGCCTAATCTTTTTTTTTATATAAACTTCTCTGTCTTTATCTTTTAAAGTACTTTGTGCTGCTCCATTTGTATGAAAATGTGCTATATAAATAAACGTTGTTGTTGTTTGTGTTATACAGATATAATCTCTTCTATATAAGAACCACCCTTTACAGGGGATCTTTAGCCCTTTGGGCTATATGCAATATTCTTTGAATATTTATCAAATGCAGCACTTTAAAAGATCCCATAGCCAGATCCAAACCTCATGTCTTAAGTTTGACAGTGATAGTGATTTAAGTAATTTGCTGCTATATTATAATTATAATTAATAATATTATTTCCAGTTATTTAGTGGCAACCCTGGAATCTAACTAGGGCCCTCTAGATAAAAATAGACTGTTAAAAAATGTAACCAAACTTACTTTACAGTTTGAAATTTTCTTTTCTTTTTTTTTTGATTTTATTAAAATCACACAACATTCCAGACAAATAAATCAATTTTTACAAACATAAGATCGAAAACAAATCAACAATTTAACATTTTCTAAAGTTTCATTTATTCTGTTACAGACTTTTAATGTGTATTTCCTGCATGAAGGCAGTGTTTGAATCCTTTTAGATGTAGATAAGAATATATTATATTTCAGTGTGTCTCCTCTTTATGTCTGTTTTGGAAAATGATGTTGGCTTTTATAGTAAACCAAACAGTCTACTACGAGCTCCTGAAGCATTTGTGAAACAAAAGCTTGGTCCAAGTTGGTGCTCTTACATGTGTTCTTTAAAATACCCTGAATAAGTCTAACTTACAGAGTTCAACAAAAGTAAGAATCATCTATATTTACAGTGTAATAATGTAGAAGCAGAATTATTTATTTAAATAACTTGCCATTTATATCTATAGGCCTTTGGGATGGATAATTTTCTGGAAGTAAGCTTTATTTAATGTTAATATATTGAGTAGTTTAAAAGGAAACTCATTAGTTTATGGTTGAATTTATGCAAATTTGCATTTACCAGTACAAAATGGAGCATGTGAAATATCTTTCTGGCAAGGCTTGCACTGTTTGCACTTTACTGTTTCTATTATTTAAACTTCTTTCATATTTTACTGCACTTACTCTATTCTGTCCATACTGTTTTTAATGTTGTGCCAACCAGGATTAGCTGGCATTCTGGCCAAGATAAGTAGGAGACCCTTACCAGGATGGGAGGACAAGACAGGGGAACAGTGGGGGAAAACTCCTAAAATTGGAAAATGTCATCCCAGGACCACAGTAATCATGTGGAACACAGTGGGGCATGATGGGAATTGTAGTGCTGAGAATCAACCCTGTTGAGTCTCATGCGAGTCACTAGGGGGTGCTGCAGGGTTTTGAGATCCCTACTTAAAAGGAAGCCGTTTGGCCTCCTTCATTGAGTCAGAGCTGGGAGGAAGGAAGGCAGCACCTGCTGGAGGGAGGTGGACAGATGGAGACAAGATGGAAGGAGAAAGAAGATGACTGTTGTGTTTATTGGTGCTTATGTGACCTGAGGTATTTTGTAATAAATTCCTCTATTTTGAATCTGTGACTGTCTGTGTGTTAGTTGTTTCAGGGGTTGGAGGCTCGGTGGCACCCTTATCTGTCACAATGTACACACTGTCCATATTGTACAGTATTTTAACTCTCTCATATCATTCTATATATACTCTTAACTTACTCTCGTCTGTAAAATCCCTCATTGTTGTATTTCTTTTTTTTTTTTTTTTTTTTTTTTTTTTATTAATTTTATTATAATCCATACAAACCAATCAAGTTTTTACAAAGAGAAAAATTAAGAACAGATCGATCCCCACCCCTGAGAGAGAGAGCAAGCCAAACGGCGTTAAATTTAAGGCTTGGAGACATACCTAAATTAATAAATTCTCTGTGCCTTTTGAACTTATTTTAAAATATTACTGATTAGATCCTGCCATGTTTTGAAAAAAGTCTGTACGGATCCTCTAACTGAGTATTTGATTTTTTCCAACTTCAAATAATATAACACATCGGTTTCCCACTGACTTAAAAGAGGAGAGTTTGGGTTCTTCCAGTTTATGAGAATAAGTCTACGTGCCAAAAGTGTAGTGAATGCAATCACAATTTGTTTGTCTTCCTCCGCTTTAAACCCATCTGGAAGAACACCAAACACAGCTGTTAATGGGTTTGGAGGGATTGTAAGTCCAAGGCTATCTGAAAGGTAATTAAAAATGTTTGTCCAGAATAATGTTAATTTGGTGCAGGACCAGAACATGTGACCTAGTGAGGCTGGGACTTGGTTACAACGTTCGCAGGTTGGATCATGCCCTGGGAACATTTTGGAGAGTTTTAGTCGAGACAGATGTACTCGATATATAATTTTGAGTTGTATAATTGTATGCTTTGCGCATATGGAGCTCGAGTGAATTCTCTGCATTGCTACTTTCCACTCCTTTTCTGATATATTAATTGAAAGATCTTTTTCCCAGTGTCCTCTTGGATCTTTAAAAGGGAGGGATTGTAAAATGATTTTATATATTGTAGAGATGGAGTCTAAGTCCTTGAGATTGAGCAATATTTTTTCCAGCATGGATGTGGATGCAAGATGAGGAAAATCTGGAAGGTTTGTTTAACAAAGTTTCTGATTTGAAGATAGTGAAAGAAATGTGTAGCTGGAATGTTAAATTTGGAATGTAATTGCTCATAGGATGCAAAGACGTTGTCTATATAAAGATCTCTAAGCAAGTTAATTCCAAATTTTTTCCAAATATTAAAAACTGCATATGTTTGTGATCATTGTTGTATTTCTGATTACTTGAAATTAACATCAACTTTGCAGTTTTGGTTAGATGCAAACCTGCATTTTTTTCCAAATAAATGCAATCAGGCCTATTGCCACTCTCTTATATCCGTTTTTATTTTTGTTGATCTTAAGATTTTAGTGACAGTTAATAAATAAATTTCTACTCAGTAAGTCATATCTTCATAACTTCAACTTAAATTCAGATCAAATGTCCCTCCCCATCCATCTAGAGAGCAGAGAAAGAAAATAAGGTAATACTTCAGTTTAGGTACTGCAAAAATGCATTTGGGTCTTCATAACAATTACAAAGCATCAGTGTAGTGTTTATTCATCTCTGCAGTGTCACCTACTAAGAAAACTTCACTTTGCAATGGGCTCAGTAGCTTAACTGAGACGCATTTCTCTTGATATTACATATTTAGTGTTAGACTTGTGAATCCTTCATATTAACAAGTAATTTTACCATCATGTCAATATGACACACTGCACAGAAATGAATAACCCATCTACCGATGTTGTATAAGTATTGTGACAGTTAGGGGGCGCTGTCGCTCTTGAACCCTTGTCCAATAGCCAAACACCAGATAAAAATCCAAAAGTAGACTTCAAATTGCACAGTGCACAAAGCACCCTCCTCTCCACAATACTTATTAAATACACAATACAAATACTCAATAAACTCTCCACCACTCCCAGACATGTTGCCACCCTTCCACCCAGCTCAGTTAGGTCGTGATCCCTAACAGTCCTGACCCAATTAAGGAGTCCTGTCTGTCGGCTCTCAGAGCTGCATGAAGTTTTTTTTTTATGGTGGCTGGAGTGCCAATCCTGCCACCAACCCCCATGATTTCATTGCTAGTTGGAGGACCACTTGCAGAGCCGGATGCAGTTTAACGTCATACTCAGGAGAGTACAAACTGCGGTATGTTAAACGTAAGGAGCTGTTGATACTTATGTTTTCTAAAAAGTTTCTTCTTTCAGTTCCTATCGAAGTTGTAATGTATTTCATCCCTTCTGGTGACTCAGCAGGCTGAACTTTATTGTTTTGACAATACATTCATTTGTTTTCAACATTAAAAAATACAGCTTGACATTGATCAAATTTATGTAGCTTTGCTAAGTAGTGGTCTTCAAGGAAACATTAATCTAAGAATCTAAATCAATGCTTTCATATGGTTGAATGTTTTGACTATATGACAAGCGTCTCAATTGTCATTTATGTCTCTTTGTTTTTATTGAATTCAGTATTATTGATTTGCATTCTTATGAGCTATAGTGTTTGTCTGCTGCTCAATTGCTCTGTATTCAGGATTACCTCTTGCTTGTCTGTGTGCTTCAGTATCTTGTCTTCTTATTCCTTCTTGTTTGTTACTTAATTGCCTTCAACGATTAGCTTGATGTTCAGCAGATGTTGCTGCTCTTCTTTTTCTTTCTGCTATTGTGGCTGTTATCACTTGGTATCACTTTGCTATAAACACATGACCACAGATCACTTTGCCATCCTTTATTTATGTTTAATAAAGTCTGATGTCCAATAATCAATAAATAAAATATTTATAGTTGATTATGAATTCTGAGCACATGTGTACTGTGTACACATATGTACAATGGATGAGCATGCAGGGATCACACTTTAATTACAGTAAACTTTTCTGGCAGCCAGTAAAGTGGCTATGCCATTACCTAAAATTTTTTGAATTTTCAGAACATATCAGGCTATATTCAAGATTACTTCTTGTTAGTTTATGTGTTTCAGCATTTTCTCTTCTTATTCCTTCTCTGTCTTTGTCACTCAGTCATCTTCTGTAATTTGCTGATGCTCAGCAGAAGACACTGGACTGGACTGAAAGGTCAAATGAATTAGTATAAATTTATTAAAAACCTTAGTATGGTTATTCTTCTATTACCTCTTTAATTAAGAATAGTCACTAAAGAGTGTTTTCCGACGTGGCTGTCATTCCGACAGGTTCTCTCATCTTCTGAAGTTTTGTTAGAGTGACTATTGGGTTCTTGGTCAATTCCCTAACCAAAGACTTTCTTGCCCAGTTGCTCTGTTTTGCCAGATGGACAACTCTCTGAAGAGTCCTGGTGGTTCCAAACTTTTCCCATTTCACAATTTCTCAATATTAATAATTGAGACCACTGCACTCCTGGGAACAGTCAAAGCTTTAAGAATACTGTTATACCCTTGCCCTGATTTATGCCTCTCCACAATTTTATCATAAAGGTTTACAGAGAGTTCCTTGGACTTCATAGCTTTGTTTATTGTCCTGATATGCACACCGGGCACATTAATGCACACAAAATCCGTACTAACCCCTACTTTCTCTTCTGTTCTTTTTCCGGCTTTCAGTGGTGGCGATCTGCATCACCACCACCTAATCAAAGCACCGTGATGTCCTTACATTGATGGATTAAAGGCCAGAAGTCTACCTGATTATCATCATCAGACTCTGCCACGAGAACCCTGAATACAATGAGGACTGATTGAGGTCTTTTATGTTAGGTAGAATGCCTAGAGGGGATTGGGCGGTCTCGTGGCCTGGAACCCCTGCAGATTTTATTTTTTTCTCCAGCCGTCTGAATTTTTTTTTTTTCTGTTCACCCTGGCCATCGGACCTTACTTTTATTCAATGTTAATTAGTGTACCCTAATTTTAATTATTTTTTTGTCTTTTTTCTCTTTCTTCATCATGTAAAGCGGCTCACGTGAACTGATGCAGTACGCAGACAAAAAGCAACAGTTCCAAAGAGCACTGAACAAAAAACGAATTACAAAATTGAGAAGGCAGCAAAAAAATATGAAGCGTGTGACACATACAAGCATATTCATTCATTCAAGTGCAGCTACTGTGGAAACAAAGCACACGGTGGAAAAAGTCAATGTCCAGCTAAAGGAAGACAGTGTAAAAAAAACCCGTGCATGCAGTGTGTCACATCTCAGATAAAGAGGAAGACGAGCTGTTTATTGATGCAGTAAGAAACGAATCAATGAATGAAACCTGTTATCTTTACAACGGTTGACAAACACGGAATGTAACTTGAACACAACACATCCTCCAAATATGAACCTGATTGAAAGAAATAATGATAATCAAATCCTTGATGACAGCAACACTCATAACAGTCACAAAACAATTATATTGACAATCATGTTAAGTTATTTTTAAAATTTTCCCTTTTCTTTTTCATAACTTCTTTAACACACTACTTCTCCACTGCGAAGCGCGGGTATATATATATATATATACCCCGATCTAAATACTCTCAAATAGACGAACCACATGCCGTGGCGCAATGGAAGAAGCTTTGCCTCTAGTGCTGACATCCGAGGTTTGATTCCTGAAAGGGGGTGCACTGAGTGTGTACGTCTGATAAGCCCAAAATTAGGGCGAAATATGTGTCGTGTACTCTTTGCATTATTTGACAGTAAAACTATTTCAATATATATATTGTAATAAAGACAAAGCAAAACGATCAAGGTTTGGGGTTTTTAGCCCCGTATACTGCAACACAAAATACGTTATTCATCTCATACAACTCAAAAGACAATGAAGGGAGAAAGGACGGACATTTTATGGAGGCGGATCGGATATTGATGTGAGGAGTGCTGGGATAGCAGTGATGGATTCTGGGAGTGTGACGTCATCAAGGGTCAAACAGAGGGATGGAATAGACCCGGAAGTGTGTGCTTCCTACAGCCGTCTGGGCGTTGTTTACGGCTGTGCGGTTTCTGTTTTTCTAAAGAAGTAAAGAAAGACAAGTTAGTACACTGCCATCGACCCCTCACAGGACGTGTTCCGAAGCAAACCGGGTCGATCCGCTGTTCCCCAAACACTCGTGCGTGACAATATATACATACATATATATATACACACACATACATATATATCAGCGCTTCCCGATTCATTTTACCCTCGCACCCCCTTGGTTTGAGAAGTATGAAAAAATATGAGGTTAATGCAGAAAGACAGATCACCAGTTGAAGCTTTATGAATAATGGATACTTTATTCACCATCAATGATTGTTTTGGTAAAGCCATACTCCTTGTAATCCTCCTTCCATTTTCTAATTTTTTCGTGACTAGCCATGATTAGATGAACGGTAAAAAAGTAAGAGCGAAGCGACAGTGACTTATTGAGGCACGCAGGCAAAAGCACAATACCACGCGGGCTCGATGTACTGCACGTCAAGTCGATCTAAAATGCGCAATCAGATTCGAAAAAATATATCTTTTCAAGTTCTATTTAGTCGACACAAATATCTTTGGTTGGAATCTAAGTCGAATTTAGTCATTAAATTTCTATGGTGAAGAAAAATTTATGCAATGATGACTACATTTAACTTACATTCCTACCAAAGATATTTCTGTCGACTAAATAAAAATTACTTATATTTAAAATTTAAATAGAACTTGAACAGATACGATAGTTCATAATACCCACACAGACTTGCACGTAAGAGCGGGAGTCATCCGTTTTAACAAGCAGCGTATTGCACTGATACGAAATACCCTGCCCATTTAATTATTTAGGAATCTATACTAATAAAAGGCAAAGCCCTCACTGACTCACTCACTCACTCACTCACTGACTCATCACTAATTCTCCAACTTCCCGTGTGGGTAGAAGGCTGAAATTTGGCAGGCTCATTCCTTACAGCTTACTTACAAAAGTTGGGCAGGTTTCATTTCGAAATTCTACGCATAATGGTCATAACTAGAAGCTATTTTTCTACATTTACTGTAATGGAGTTCAGCTCGAGGGGCAGAGTTTCGTGTGACATCATCATGCCTCTCACGTAATCACGCATTACGTAGAAAACCAGGAAGAGCTACAAAACGCGCTGAATAAAACATGCATTATATAATTAAGAAGGCAGCGAAACAATTAGAAGCGAGCGAGTGACATATAAAACCATATTCAGC
>JANRMT010015628.1:10273-25010 GCA_026402145.1 Polypterus bichir lapradei | reverse complement strand
CCTTCACTCAAGCCCTTTAGCTGCCTCCCATGCGCACGTGTGTGACAAGGCACCCCCCTTAGCCCAGACCCGTCGGGTTGGGCTACCCTAACCGAGAGGTCGTGAACCCGAGAAAGAGCATCAGCGTTGGCATGGAGAGCACCCCGACGATGAACGAGCGAAAACTTGTACGGCTGTAGGTCAAGAAACCACCGGGTGACCCGCGGATTCGACTCCTTGTGCAGGGCCATCCACTGTAGAGGTGCATGGTCCGTGACAAGGGTGAATTCCCGGCCCTACAGGTAGTACCTAAGCTGAGTAATCGCCCATTTAATCGCCAGAGCCTCCCGTTCCACCGCTGCATACCTGGTCTCCCGGTCCAACAGTTTCCGGCTCAGGAACATGATGGGGTGTTCCACACCATCAACGCTTTGGCTCAGCACGACGCCCAGGCCTGTGTCCGAAGCGTCCGTCTGGAGGATGAAAGGCAAAGAAAAGTTAGGTGCCATCAAAATAGGTGTGGACGTAAGGGCCTGCTTTAAGTCATCAAATGCAGCACCTGTTTTTTCAGTCCATACCACAATGTTCGGGGCCCTCTTCTTTGTTAAATCAGTCAAGGGCGCCGCTCTCTCCGAGAACCGGGGTACAAACCGGCGGTAGTACCCGGCTAACCCGAGAAAGGCTTAGACCTGCCGCTTGGTTCGCGGACGGGGCCATTTCAAAATGGCATCAATTTTGGAGCACTGTGGCCTTACGGTACCCCGACCCACCAGGTAGCCCAAATATTTGGCCTCGCTTAATCCAAAGAAACATTTCTTGGGATTAATCCGGAGCCCGGCCTCACCAAGTGTCCGTAATACCGCTTGGACATGCTGTAGGTGTTCCCTCCATGTGCTGGAATAGATGACCACGTCATCCAGGTAGGCAGCACTGTATGAGTTATGAGGCCGAAGCACTTTGTCCACCAGACGCTGAAAGGTTGCTAGAGCCCCGTGTAACCCAAATGGAAGGACACGACACTGCCAGTGCCCGCTAGGGGTACTAAACGCGGTTTTTTCCTTCGCGGAGTCCGTTAAAGGAACCTGCCAGTACCCTTTTGTCATGTCAAGTGTGGTCAGATATTGAGCCTGTCCAAGCCGTTCAAGGAGGTCGTCCACGCGTGGCATTGGATAGGCATCAAATTGGGAGACCTGGTTAAGCCGACGGAAGTCATTGCAGAACCTCCAACTCCCGTCCGGCTTACCGACGAGCACAATGGGGCTGGACCAGGGACTATAACTTTCCTCAATTACACCTAGTTCCAGCATGCGCTTGATCTCAAGCTCCACTTCAGCCTTTTTTGCCTCGGGAAGACGATACAGGCGTTCTCGGACAACAACCCCGGGTTCTGTCACGATGTTGTGCTCAATCAGAGAGGTCCTTCCGGGGTTCTCACTGACTACCTCCCGAACGGTCCGGATAACTGTTTCCAGCTCCTGCCGTTGTCTGGGACTCAAGTCCGTGCCGAAGTTAAGGTCGTGTGTGTGAGCGAAGAGTGAGCGGGGCTGGCCGGAGGAGGGAGCGGGGTCCCTGTCCTTCCACGGTTTCAGCAAGTTCACATGATAAACCCGCTCCTTCGGCCGACGATTGGGTTGACTCACCAAATAGTCGACCAGTCCCTTCCTCTCCTTAACTTCGTAGGGGCCCTGCCAGTGGGCAAGCAACTTAGAGTGGGAGGTAGGCACTAGGACCATGACCCGATCTCCCAGGCGGAACTCCCGAAGAGACGTGCCGCGGTTGTAGTACCGGGCCTGTGCTGCTTGAGCCTCCTCCATGTGACTTTTAAGGAGAGGCCGAATCTTTCCAAATCTATCGCGTAACTGTGCGATATACTCCAGTATGTTTGTAGAGGGAAGAGCCTCTTCTTCCCAGCCTTCTTTCAAAATATCTAATATGCCCCGAGGTTGTCGCCCATACAGTAGTTCAAAAGGGGAGAACCCCGTGGAGGCTTGTGGGACTTCCCGATAGGCAAAAAGGACGAGGGGGAGGAGCTGATCCCAGTTCCTTCCATCCTCGCTGACCACCTTACGCAGCATTTGCTTGAGAGTCTGATTAAACCTCTCTACTAATCCGTCGGTTTGAGGATGATACACCGAGGTCTTTAAATGCTTTATTTTCAGTAATCTGGCAGTCTCCTTGAACGTTTCCGAGGTGAAAGGGGTCCCCTGGTCTGTCAAGACCTCCTTGGGGATCCCCACGCGCGCGAATACCCCTAGTAATTCCCGTGCAATGGCTTTAGAGGTAGCTGAGCGCAAGGGAACAGCTTCAGGGTATCGTGTAGCATAATCCACGAGGACTAAAATGTACTTGTGTCCTCGGGCTGAGGGCTCTAGGGGTCCCACCAGGTCGACCCCGATTCTGTGGAAGGGAACGTCAATCAGTGGAATAGGAACGAGAGGAGCACGGTCCCTCCTAGGAATTTGTCGCAGTTGACACTCTGGGCAGGAAGCGCAAAAGCGACGAACCTCCTCATTAATTCCTGGCCAGTAGAAACGGAGCTTGATCCGCTCCAGAGTTTTCTCGGTGCCCAAGTGGCCACCTAGGAGGTGGGCGTGTGCTAGCTCGCAGACCTGCCACCGGAAGGTACGCGGCACTAGTAGCAGCGTCGTCTCCTGCCCATCATGCATTGCTACACGGTAAAGGAGGTCATTATCTAACACAAAGTGGGGGCCCTGTGGCATCGACTGATCAGTGCGCTGGCCATCGACCAGGACCACTGCATTTTTTGCAAACTTCAGGGAGTCATCGTTCCATTGCTCCCTTCTAAAAGAAGCCGGCGTCTTTTTAAATTGAAACCGCAACACGGAGAGAGGGTCAGCGTCGACCTCAATGGGCGTGGTTTCCTCCCGCTCCGCCGCGGCGTTGGTGGATGACGTGCCAGCATGCGACGGCCCAGGAGTTGCCACGTCACTTAGGGCGACCGCTTCGTCTCTCTCTGCCGGCTGATTACACGGCGTGGAGGCAGCTTGAGACGGTTCGTCTCCATCCATAACGAGGCCCAAATTAACCCCGGGAGTGGTATGTGTCACACCGCTTTTAATTTTAGACCAGTCCCGCCCTAGTATCACCGGGTGTGGAGGATCCGGTAGGACCGCTACGGTGAGTTTACAAACTGACCCTCCGTAACTGATGATACAAGCGGCGGTCCTGTACCAGCGGATTTCTCCGTGGACACAGGTTATACCGGTCTTAAACTTTAGCCACTGTTGCGGTTGCACAAAGCGGCAGGCAACAATGGAAATGTTGCTGCCGGAATCGAACAATACGGTGGTCTTGTGTCCGTTGACGATCACCACGCCGGTATGGGGGACCGCCAACGGATTAACCAGAGCACACCAACCCCTCCTCGCCCTCCACCTGCATTACTCCTCGTCTCCAAGCGGTTTGCGCACCTGCGGCACCGCGGACGCCAATACAAGCTCCGGGTTGTACAGGGAGGGGCTAGGTCTTGGGACGTACACCGGGTGAGTTTGACATAAGGACGGTTCTGCTCCCCCAGAGTGTGAGGCCGCCCTCTGTGTCTCCAGAAGCTCTATGAGCTCTGCCATGTTCTTAAACTGCTTGCCCCAGAACGGCTGGGTGAAGCCACGGGGAAGCGCTTCCAGGAGCAGATAGCAAGCTACCTGCTCTATTATTTGGTAGGGCGTGTTTTCAAATGGCCGTAGCCAGTGCCCTACCGTTGCCCATAAGGACCAGGCTTGTTTGTTGGTCGGCCGCTCAGGGTCCAACCTCCATTTTTTTATTTTATTCACCTGCCAGTCTGGGGCACCCCTAGGTGGTAAATGGGGCTTTGGTTTCACAGGGAGGCAGGCACTCTCCCCCAAGAGAGCGTACTGAGCCCTTTTTGCCTCCCCCCTCCAGGGCAGCCCAACTCTGTGAGCCCCACCCGCACACTCCCTGGCCTCTCCAGGTGGCCTAGTTATGCGTGCCGGGAGCAGAGCCCGCACCGGGTCACGCCGAACCACGGGGCACCCTCCCCACCTGAAAACTCAGCCCCGGTACGCTCCCACCTGGGTGTATTGCAGGTCCTGTCCCCTTCTCTTCTGGGACTTCTCCATCCTGCCGACTACGCCACTGTCACAAGAACGAGACATGGACAGATAAAGGTTTGGGGCAGCCACCCGTATAATGTGGTATCCTGGCTGCAAAAGTCGTTTATGCAAAATATACAGCACTGAAGTGCATACAACTGAGTCCAAAACAAGACTGAGGAAAAAGGGAAAAGGGGCAGGTTTTAAAGGGGGAGACAGGAAGTGAGGTCATATGGATCAAGCACGTGGTCTTCCACCATTGGATCATAGCCGGACGTGACATCAGGGGGACTGGAGCTGGTGTGGCCGACTTCCATTGGCTCGGTCCCGGAAGTGATGTCAGGAGAGCCAGGTGGAATCCCCCGGGAATGGTCTACAGGCAAGGGAGAAAAAGAGTCAGTGCAGTCTGCCACACCCCGGCATGCCTCCGAACTGCCTTCACTCAAGCCCTTTAGCTGCCTCCCATGCACACGTGTGTGACAATATATATGTATATGTATATGTATATGTATGTATATATACATACATGTGTACATATATGCACACACACATATACTATGGGGTGCCAAACAGGCAAATACATTGATTTTGTGAATATATAAAGTCGGCGTCAAAATATATAAAGTCAAAACTTGAATATATAAAGTCATTCCCAAATATATAAAGTCAAAACTTGAATATATAAAGTCAGCGTCGGTATACATAAAGTCAAAAAATTTTTCTGAATATATAAAGTCAAAACATGAATATATAAAGTCAGCGCTGGAATATATAAAGTCAAAACTTGAATATATAAAGTCATTCCCGAATATATAAAGTCAAAACTTGAATATATAAAGTCAGAGTCGGTATATATAAAGTCAAACTTGTTTCTGAATATATAAAGTCAAAAGTTGAATATATAAAGTCATCGCTGGAATATATAAAGTCAAAACCTGAATATATAAAGTCAGCGTCGGAATTTCTAAAGTCATTCCTGATTATATAAAGTGAACATCGGAGTATATAAACTCACTCCTGAATATATAAAGTGAAAGTCAAAATCTATTGATTGAAACGACTCTGAACTGAACTAAAAAAAAAAAAAAATAAACCAAACGAACGAAAAATAAATTAAAAAAACACTGTTCGGTTAATGTTTTGAAAATGATGCATGTGCCCTGCCCAGGATTGGTTCCTGTCTTGCGCCCTGTGTTGGCTGGGATTGGCTCCAGCAGACCCCCGTGACCCTGTGGTTGGATTCAACGGGTTGGGAAATGGATGGATATTCCAGCGCTGACTTTGTATATTCCGACGCTGACTTTATATATTGAAGTTTTGACTTTATATATTGCAGCGCTTACTTTATATATTCCGACGCTGACTTTATATATTTAAGTTTTGACTTTATATAATACAGCGCTTACTTTATATATTCAGAAATATTCCAACGCCGTCTTTATATACTCAGGTTTTGACTTTATATATTTGGGAATAACTTTATATATTCAAGTTTTGACTTTATATATACCAACGCTGACTTTATATATTCAAGTTTTGACTTTATTTATTCCGACAGTGACTTTATATAATCAAGGTTTGACTTTATATATTCGGGAATGACTTTATATATAAAAGTTTTGACTTTATATAGTTAAATTTAGTCATCATTGCATAACTTTTTCTTTACCATAGAAATTTAAAGACTAAATTCAACTTCCATTCTTACCAAAGATATTTCTGGCCACCAAACAGAACCTACTTATATCCAAATTCGAGCTATTGAGCTGTTGCCTGCATGCCTGAATAAGTCACCCTCGCTTCGCTCTTACTTTTTTACCGTTCATTTAATTTACGTATAAGCTACACAAGCTATAGCTTAGGGCTCTCGCCTTCTTGGGGGCTCCCAAAACAAATTGTCCGAGTGAGCAATTGTCATATATACTTAAATATACTACAGCATATCTGGACTTATAAAGGGCCCCATGTCTCAAATAGCTTAGGGCCTTATCAAGTCTAAATCCAGCCCTGATGGCTAGTGGCGGAAAAATTATAAAATGGAAGGAGGATTACACTGAGTATGGGTTTACCAAAACAATTATTGATGGCAAATTGATTATTCATAAAGCTTGAATTGGTGATCTGTTTTTCTGTGTTAACCTGATATTTTTTCATAATTCTTCTCAAACCAAGGGGGTGCGAGGGTAAAATGAATCGGGAAGCGCTGATATATATATATTGAATATATTGAAATTGTTTTACCGTCAAATAATGCAAACAGAAGTTCCCCTTTGCTTGTAATGTGATTAAATGCGTGATTTTTTAACACGTTATGGAGCACATGCATCGAAGCTTCTCAGCTGTGCTTGTGCTAAGAAAAGGAAACATTTTAAAAATAACATAACACGATTGTCAATGTAACCTTTTGTAAGTAGTGCATGGAGGATTCAGTGTGGAGAAACTGTAGAGACAGCATGTGTATTAACTTGTGGATTTTTCTGTATTTGGTGGCAGTGTCACAAACTCGCTTCCGTAACACTGTGTTAGCTGCGGAGCTCAGCTCAAAGCGAAATGAGGTGAATGGGAGGGGAGATGATGACGTGACTCCCCCACCCGCCTTAACTGTCAATCCCCCACAAACACAGTCTCTTGGAATTTGCATAAGCACAGCCCTTCACCTGCAATTTTAACTTAGTTACAAAGTGCTCAAAACTCTCGTTTATATCCTGCGTCCTCTCATTAAACTTGTATCCCGCATTACCCGTGGGCATGACAAACGCCAGCGGCAGCCTGTCTATGAACTTAATTTAAACTTTAGGTTTACACCGTGCTTTGTTTCCGAAGTAACAGCACTCATAAATATGGTTGTATATATCACTTGCTCGCTTCTTATTGTTTTGCTGCCTTCTCAATTATATAATGCATGTTTTCTTCAGCGCTTTTTGGAGCTCTTCCTGGTTTTCTATGTACTGCGTTGACAGTCAGTTCACGTGATTACGTGGGAGGCGTGATGATGTCACACGAAACTCTGCCCCCCACGGCTTTCGAGCTCAACTCCATTACAGTAAATGAAGAAAAATAGCTTCCAGTTATGACCATTACGCATAGTATTTCAAAATGAAACCTGCCCAACTTTTGTAAGGAAGCTGTAAGGAATGAGCCTGCCAAATTTCAGCCTTCTACCTACACGGGAACTTGGAGAATTAGTGATGAGTCAGTGAGTCAGTCAGTCAGTGAGGGCTTTGCCTTTTATTAGTATAGATTCTGAGAAGCTCTTTGTCTGTTAGCTAGTGGCTGCCAGGTAAAACAACTGGATGTGTGTGGCATGTAACGTCTTTACAGTGACAGTATAAAGTTTTGCGTTGTTCACTTCCTGGTTGTCCTAGATCAGGGGTGGGCAAAGTCAGTCCTGGAGGGCCGCAGAGGTCGCAGGTTTTTGCTCCAACCTAGTTGCTTAATTAGAAAACAGTCCTTGCAAATAATTCAATTTCATGGCTTGTTAGTGCTTTAACTCTGCCATATCCGGCCATTCTCATATCCTAGATGTTCTTCCCTTTGTAAGGATATCATCCAAATGATTTGAAGGCTAAAATGGATGAGTAATACTCAATCTTTCACTTTTTTCTCTTCACTTTCCTTCCAAGTATTTAATTAAACACAAAAGTGCATGATAAATACACACACGTGTAAATGGTATCAAGCTAATGGAGAAAAGCTGCTTTCTTTTGTCATTTGAATCTTATTGCTAATAAAAAGCCATTAAAAACCAAGAGAACAGCTGTTTAAGACTAAAACAAGCAATAAGGGTTCAGAATCGTAACAAGCGAGACAACTAAAGTGAAGCAGAAGTGTTACTTGAGCAATAAGTGCTTCTGATTAAGCAACGGGGTTGGAACAAAAACCTGCAGCCACTGCGGCCCTCCAGGAATGACTTTGCCCACCCCTGTCCTAGATATTATCTAAAAAAGCCTTAGCATTATTTTCTTTAAATTTGAAAATGATTACTGATTGTAGACTCTTCTCTCTCTCTTTGATCATTATCTTCTACTAACATTTTGGCTCGGTGTGTAGTTAAATTAACAATTATTGTTGTTTCACAGTCTTGGCTCCTTTTACTCTTTTTTCACTTTCCTGGTTTTGGACTAGGCCAGTTTGTAATATTGCAATTGTCTTTTGATCCTATTCTCTTTTTAAATGGCTGTTACCCACTATAGCCTCTACAGTAAAGAATTAAACTAGACTAACCTAAGGAACCAGAGAAGCCTTTAGTTAGGTTGCTTATTATAAAAAAATACAAAAAGTTACTTACAAGAATATTAGAAACATTTTAGTTGTGGCAACCTTCTTTATAAAGCTGATAGTGGCTATTTCTTATTTATCATAAAGCAACATTCCCCTCTTTTTCCCAATCTGACTCATTCTTGCTAAAATTTACCATGTTAGTGTTTCTTTTCCCCATGGCCGAGTGTGTGCAAGTGTGTATTAGAGGGACCCTTTTAGGGTTCTTTTTAGCTGCCTTATGCCTGATGCTGCCTTCTGATTACTTTATTTAAACTAGATGATGTAAATCACTTTCCTTATTATTTTGGTCAACTCAAGCAGGACCCTCTAACCATAGATAAATAGAATGAAGCTTGTTAATGTGGAAAATGGATGATTTGATTTCAGTTCTTTTTTTTTTGCCATTATTTCTTTAGGGACAAAATGGATGGAGAAAACATTACGCTTGATGTTAATCACTTGACAAGAGCAAACAGCAAGTTAAAACCACTGATTAATCTGCTGAGAACAAAGGAGACTGTGCTGATAATTTGTTTTGCTTCCATTTATTTCTTTGCTCTCTTTGCCGTACAATGTCAGGTATAAATCATTGACTTTTTTAATATGCAAGATGGTATACATTTTTAAATGTTATAGTTTTTTCTGCACGTAAAAATTTGAAGACACTAGAAGTTGGGGGATTTAATTTATGGTTTGTTTTGGGGTGCTAATGGAACTGTAGTTGTTCAGTTTTTTTTTTTCCTAACTTGCCCTCAATCTTGATGACTCAGTTTCTTATTTTATTAATTGTTGCATTTTAAGTTTTTCTACCTTGATGTTTCTCATGTTTATTTCTGGATATAAGATGGAGCGGACCTTATCCAAGAAGGGATAAAGGTAATCTGAGTCAAGGATGTTATGAGACTTCATCATCTTTTCATGATCCTTAAAACCTTCCACAATTTCAGAAAAGAAAGGAAGAATGCAACTGTGAAAATTCAAACAATATGGCATTGTGTGATCCCTTCTTCAAAAACGTTTAATTGAATTTTCTAAATGAAAAGTTTAAGGCAGATTTTCTGATCCGTTTAGTCTAGATGAATAGGAATCAGTATCAATAAAGTAAAACTTATGGAGGCTTTGAACCACACAATGAACAAAATTATGGGTAAACCCCTACTTTGGATGTACGTGAAAATATCTGTTTTTCACATATGTATGGGATAATGTCACATACGTATGAGATGTATGTATGTAAGTTAGATTATAAAAATACAAAATGTGTGCTTCATTCTACCTAATTACAACTCTACCTACAGCATCGTTTCCATGTCTTGTACTGCCATGATATAAAAAGCAGATGGGTGAGCTTTTATATATTAAAGGATTGTGGGATGGTTTAGGTACTTACTTTATGTTTACAGTTATCAGTTTGCACACTCATACAGAGTCTCTGAGCAGACATGGTGTCAGTTTTTTTTCTGGGAATCAACCACTATGCCCATCATTTATATATCTCGTGCTCACCAGTATTTCAAGCCACACAAAAAACATACAATGAACATACATACGTGAACGGTGCTTCATAACTTACTATGTGATGCCCTCCACTTACTATAGCCTGGCATTAACTCCCCTGGGATGCTAGAGGGCAGCCCCCTGGGTTGCTGGAGCACCACAGATTCCCACAGGCAACTAAAAATATTGTTATTCGTTTTACAAGAACGAGAACTGAAATTAAGGCAAACAGAGAAACTAAAACTAAATAAAAATAAACATTAGTGATACGTGAACGAACTAAAACGAAAGCGAAAATTGAGTAAAAACGAAAAAAACAGCAATAGCATTTTCGTTCAGTCCGGTTCATTCGTGCAGAGGGGATATTTGTAGGTCGCCATGAGTGTTTGGTTACGTTGCACTGTTCACTATGCGGTGATCTTGTAACTTGGGCATCACATGGCGCAACTTCCGTAAAGGCACGTTGTTTGTTTGTTAAGTACATTTGGCTCGTCTGGTTGAAGCACGTATGGTTGACGAAAGCGAGTTTTGCACAGATGTTTGCGGGTAGAAAGTGAGAATGTAACGTGTGGAAATACTTTAATTACAGCGCAGATGATAATAAAAGCAAATGTAGTGTGTGAGAAGAAGAATAGAGTCTCAGGGTTTCAGTGTAGGGCCAGCTGGATCCAGCACTTCTCTGGCACCATGACTGCACTTCATACAGGGACATGCAGTCTCACCTGTCATCATGAAGAGTAAAAAAACTAATAATGGTAACATAAAATAAATTTGTCCACTGGTCTGTGGTATAAATTTGTTTTCTGTATGATTCCATTAAGTTTGTTAATTTTTATAGTCAAAATTGCTGAATTTGTGTATTTCCTGATCAAATATAGGGGAAAACACAAGGTGCGATAGTGATGTGACAAGTTCAGCCTCACCTTGGACTGTACTGTCCCTCACACACTGGGTTGATGCATGAAACTGGCGCGTACCTGTTGCTGTATCTCTGTATGTCGTTAATATAATGTTTGCCCATGCGTTTATTACACACCTTAACTTTCCACAATCTGGCTAAAATCTTTAATGAATGTGTGTGACATATCCAGTCTTGCTGATCAGACATAAAACTGCAGTGAAAAGGCACAAGGTGAGGCCAACAGTACCGTGCCGCCCTGAAGGGGGCACATGTAAGCCCAAAAGCTGCTCATTGCTGCTGTTCTTCTACGCAGAGGCGCCAATAACTTAGCGATATCAGAAAGTCAAGTGCACTGCAGTGGTTTGTTTGTTTTTATTTTTTGTTTCAACTGATTGCCAAAATGGAAGATTAAGACTTTAAAAACTAAAGGAAAATAAGGAGGACTTTTACCAACGTTTTTCAATTTTATAAAAAATGGGATCAGACTAAGAAAAAAAATCCAATATTTAATAACTAAATTTTGACCTTAAATAAAATATTCTTTTGTTTTCCTTGTTATTCTTTTGTTGAACTGTCTGTATTAAAATTGATTAAAGAATCAGAATTAAAAACTTTTAAAAACAATTAAATATTTAAATTAAGGTCAAAATTGAAATCCGTTTTTTTTTGTGCACCACTTTATACTTTCATTTGTATTGAATGAGTAAGAATTGTGGAATTGCAACGCCAAATTTTGAACACATGGAGGGTGCAGAGCAAATGCACTCTCTCCACTCTCTCTCGCCGCTATTAATGTAACGTTCTTTCTTAGTCAAATATGTGCCTTACCTGTGTGTGTGTAAAGAATGCTGATGAGGTATGAAACATAACCAGTAGTCAATGTGTATGCTGGCTGCCAACTAAATAGTGAATAAGATGCTCTTTTGAGTTCATATATTTGTAAATCTGACACTGAATGAGTCAGTGCCTCTCCAGCCATGCACCTCACCACACGTCACTGCTTCAGTACTGGCAGTAGAAATCATCAACATACAGTATGCTGGCGCCAGTGGCCAAGGACCTTGTCTATGCACTTGCATTACAGGCGCTCGTCAAGCAAATATTTTCACTGTGTGGCTATCTGTGCAATGGATTTTGTTGCAACATGAACAAATCTCTCAAAATGCGTACTTGTTTAAAGCTTAACAGCAACATACTTTCACAGACTGGTTTCTTGGATTGAAATATTTGCACGGTGATGCAGTGGGTAGCGCTGCTGCCTCACAGTTAGGAGACCTGTGTTCGCTTCCCGGGTCCTCCCTGCGTGGAGTGTGCATGTTTTCCCCGTGTCTGCATGGGTTTCCACCGGGTACTCCGGTTTCCTCCCACAGTCCAAAGACATGCAGGTTAGGTAAAAACTAATAAAAACTAAAATTTTAAATGCAGAACTGGATAAAAATAAAAATTGTTGACTCCACTGAAAACTAGAACGAATTAAAAATAAAAATAAATATAAATTTTATAAAATAAAATAAAAACTAAAACTACAATTAATATCAGAACTGAAATATCACTGGTTGGCAAGTAGTGACATGAATTGATAAGGAGATGACAGCTTCAACAGGGGATGAAGGTGACATCATCCTTGGGAGCCGAAAGTGTGGTGATTAATACATGGCCGGAAGTGAAGTCATAACGGGATGCTGGAAATGGTGTGCCGTCACGGAACTGAGGTATTTCCTTATTGTTAATCTTCTGTTTTTCTGGTGAATAAAGAGAAAAGGCATTTAGTACTCCACTCTAATCCCCCATCAATCATTCTTTCACACTCGTTTGAGCCCTTTGACACCCAAAAGCACACATGTGTAACAATATATATATATATCTATACTAATAAAAGGCAAAGCCCTCACTGACTGACTGACTGACTGACTCACTCACTCCCTCACTCATCACTAATTCTCCAACTTCCCGTGTAGGTAGAAGGCTGAAATTTGGCAGGCTCATTCCTTACAGCTTACTTACAAAAGTTGGGCAGGGTTAATTTCGAAATTCTATGCGTAATGGTCATAACTGGAACGTATTTTTGTCCATATACTGTAATAGAATGCAGCTCGATAGCCGTGGGAGGCGGAGTTTCGTATTAAAATATTTAACCAATCACATTTCAGCCGTCATTTGTTGCCAGGCAGAGAGAATAGACTGCAGCTTGATAGCTGTGGGAGGCGGAGTTTCGTATTAAAGCATTTAACCAATCACATTTCAGCCATCATTTGTTACCAGGCAGAGAGGCTTTCACAATCTGTTGCCCGAGCGAAAGATCGTTGCTTGCACTACGGCCAACTCCATGGCAGGATTCTGGACAATATTATTTGCCAGACACAGACCAGATTTCAAGACAACGAAAAACCTGATGTTTGTCATGCTCCTCGAGCCCCAGAAGTTTCGGGAATACAAGAAAAATTTCACGCCTGCAGCCTTCTTCACTTTAACACAAGAGCCACGGAGTGCTTTTTGATCTGTCTCGGCTAAAAACAGAACTGACTGTAATGTATGCCATGGATGATTTTGCAGGAAAATCTCCCACTGATCTCCTTGACTTCCTTCATCAGAAAAATCTGAATGAGAGCATGGGGCAGCTGTTCACATTGGTATATTTGGCGGTGCGCATTCCTATGTACACTGTTTCTGCTGAGCGGACATTTTCAGCCATAAAGCGAATTGAAACTTATGCCAAAAATACCATAGGGCGGGTTCGCCTTTCAGCATTAGCTTCGATGGCGATAGAAAGTGAGGTTTTGATGGAACTGAAGCACACAGATAATCCGTACGACAGAGTAATTGAACTGTTTTTGAGGAAAGAGAGGACGATGGATTTTATTTACAAATAATCTCAATTTTTGGTGAGTAAAATGTGGTGATTTTCCTAAATAATATTGCAAGTTTATGAGTTATTATTGATGTTTTTTATGTGATGTCGCGGCTGTGGCTGCAGTAGAAAGGAACTTGTTCACCCCGGTTTGTCCATTCAATAAAGGCATTTATTGTGGGTACAGGAGTTATCTTTTTATATATATATATATATATATATATATATATATATATACACACCCCGATCTACATACTGTCAAATAAATGAACCACACGCAATGGCGCAACATGAGAGGCTTCGCCTCTAGCGCTGACGTCTGAGGTTTGATTCCCGAGAGGGGGTGCAGTGAATGTGTACGCCTGATGAGCCCAGAATTAGGGCAAAATACGTGCCGCATACTGTTTGCATTATTTGACGGTAAAACAATTTCAATATATTCAATATATATATATATCAGCGCTTCCCGATTCATTTTACCCTCGCACCACCTTGATTTGAGAAGAAGTATGAAAAAATATGAGGTTAACGCAGAAAAACAGATCACCAATTGAAGCTTTATGAATAATGGATACTTTATTCGCCATCAATAATTGTTTTGGCAAAGCCATACTCAGTGTAATCCTCCTTCCATTTTATAATTTTTCCGTCACTAGCCATGATTAAATGAACGGTAAAAAAGTAAGAGCGAAGCGAGGGTGACTTATTCAGGCAAGCAGGCGATAGCTCAATAGCTCGAATTTGGATATAAGTAGGTTCTATTTAGTCGCCAGAAATATCTTTGGTAGGAATGGAAGTTGAATTTAGTCTTTAAATTTCTATGGTGAAGAAAAATTTATGCAATGATGACTAAATTTAACTTACATTCCTACTAAACATATTTCTGTCGACTAAATAAAAATTACTTATATTTAAAATCTAAATAGAACTTGAACAGATACGATAGTTCATAATACCCACGCAGCACTAAGTGCACGTAAGAGCAGGAGTCATCCGTTTTAACAAGCAGCGTATAGCGCTGATACGAAATAGCCTGCCCATTTAATTATTTAGGAATGGATAGATAAATTAAGATTTTGTACAAATAATGTTTTTCATTTTTCTTCCTTGATGGATTCTGGCACCCCCAGCAACAGCTGCTTGCACCCCAAAGGAGATATATATATGTATATATATATATAT
>JANRMT010015621.1:9924-20652 GCA_026402145.1 Polypterus bichir lapradei | reverse complement strand
TGGTGTACGGCCGAACCAAGGCTTGAGGTTAGCGATGTTAACAGTGTCTACTTTCTTAGTCCCCGGCAATCCCCACTCTACCGCATAGGTCACTGGTCCTTTCTTTTGGACTATAGTTGCCGGCCGAACCACTTCGGAGCCAGTTTAGCTGTGAATTTATCGGAGGCTTTGGAGAGGGGATGAGTCCTGATCCAGACTCTCTCCCCAACTGAGAATTGCACAGGCTTATGTCTCCGGTTGTACAATTGAGATTGTCTGGACTGGGACCTCACCATCCTCTCCTTTACCCGTTGTGTGATAAGTTGTAGTGTTTGCAAATGATCATGTATTGAGGTGTCTGGATTGGGTGGTTTATGATTAATTATCCTCTCTAGTGGACCGTTTAGCTGTCTGCCTAAAGCTAACAATGCAGGGGTCTCACCCGTAACCTCGTGCACCGCCGTGTTCAATGCGAACCGCAGCTCAGGCAGCCACTTTGTCCAATCCTGATGATGGTCTCCGACGAAGGATGCAATCATTGTCTTCAGGGTCCAGTTCACCCGCTCAGTGCGATTAGATTGGGGATGGTATGCTGTTGTCTTCAGGTGAACCACCCCCCATTACTTCCAAAATTCTTCGGCCTCTAAGCTGGTAAACTGCGGGCCCCGGTCTGAGATGATGTTCTTTGGCACCCCCCATCGGGTAAAGATCTCATCCTTCAGGGTGGAACATATCTTCTTGGCTGTGGCATTAGCCATAGGGAATAGCTCCACCCATCGGGTAAAATAGTCCACAACCACCATCAGGTAGGTCTTCCAGTCCTTACTAGTGGGTAATGGTCCCATTACGTCCACGCCTAGGCTCTCCCCCGGGGTAGTGATGTTTACTGGTTGGAGCTGTCCTGAGGGGAGACCAGGTGGGGTCTTGTATTGCTGACAGGTGGTACAAGTCTGGACATGGGACCAGACGTCTTTGCGTATCGTTGGCCACCATGCCACCTCCAAGATTTTAAACAGTGTTTTAGTACGTCCAAGGTGACCACCGATCGGGCTGTCATGGTAATACTGTAGGAACTTGGGCACGTATGTCTCGGGCACTACCAACTGATAATGGTAACCCCGGTCTTTAGTTGGAACACAGCGATAGAGTGCCCCTTGTAGTTCCCTATAATGTATGCGGTCAGGCCTCCCCCCTGCGCCCTCTCTCAACCCCTGACATACAGGACTGGCTGCTTGAGATTGAACAATTTCCTGCATGTTCAGGGGAAGATCAGGCCAAGGGTTAGAGACCGATACCGCACATACCATCGGTGCGGGCTCGTGCACCCGGGATAAGGCATCGGGCACCACATTAGCACAACCCTTCCGATAGCACACCCTGAACGTGAACTGTTGGAGGCGCAAAACCCACCTTGTTAGCCTAGACGTGGTCTTCGGGCAATTGAATGCCCAGGTCAGAGCCCTATGGTCGGTGTAGACTTCAAAGGATGTCCCCTCCAGGAAGTGACACTACTTTTCCACGGCCCACACGACAGCAAGGCATTCCTTCTCGGGGGTGGAATAATTATACTCGGCGCCCTTCAGAGACCGTGAAGCACAGGCCACCACTCTCTCCTCTCCTTGATTTGTTTGAGCAAGAACGGCGCCGAGCCCGAGGTCACTTGCGTCTGTGTGGACCTGAAAGGTTAATTTGGGATCAGGCTGTGCCAGGACTGGAGGAGATATCAATGCCTGTTTGAGTCTTTCAAAGGAGTCCTGGCACGTTGGTGACCACTCCCAGGGGGACCCCTTCCTCAGCAGCTGGAACAAAGGGACGGCGATGTCGGCAAACCCATGCACAAATTTGTGGAACCACCCAGCCATCCCCAGGAAGCGCTGGAGACTTTTTACCTCCTGGGGCGCTGGGTAGTCCAAAATGGACTTAATTTTCTTTGGGTCTACCCGGACCCCATCCGCCCACACCACATGGCCGAGGAAGTTCAGATGGTCCTGTAGAAATCTACACTTTGCGGTGTTGAGTGTCAGATGAGCCTTCTGCAGTCACTGGAAGATGTGGTCGAGGTCCTTCAGATGTTGTGAGACAGATGGGGAAGAATACAATGATGTCATCAATGTACACAAAACAGGTCTTTCCAATGAGTCCCCGGAGGACCTGCTCCATTAGCCGTTGGAATGACGCCCCAGCATTTTTAAGTCCAAAGGGCATCACCCGAAACTGGAACAACCCCTCCGGGGTGATGACGGCGGTCTTCTCCATGCTACTCTTCCCCATCCTCACCTGCCAATACCCGGACTTCAGATCTAGGGAGCTGAAAACCGCTGCCCCATGCAAAGACTCCAAGATGTCATGAATGAGGGGCATGGGGTAAGCATCATCCAAGGTCTTCTTGTTCAGCTCCCGATAGTCCACACAGAATCGGTAGGTCCCGTCGGCCTTCTGAACGAGCACCGCAGGGCTAGCCCATGTCGAGGTGGAAGGCTCAATGACCCCATCCGCCAACATCTGGTCGACCCACTCCTTGATTATTCCTCTTTTCAGAGGTGACACTCTGTAAGCCCTGTGCCGAACAGGGACAGGGTCGACTGTGTGAATGTGGTGACACACCACCTCAGTCCGACCCAATTTGTCCGTCCACACAGAGTGCCACCTCCTAAGCAGTGGCTGAACGAGCTCCGGCTGTTCAAGAATAGCCTTCTCTACTGGGCTGGGCTCGTCCACCAACTGCGCGAGGTAATAACACAAGTTAGGCCAAACCAGATTACTTTGAGCCTTCGTCCCAAACCGATGGACTCCACCCCCCGGCAACTCATACTCCAGCCGCGACAGATGAATGGTAAGACCTACCGACACCAGAGAGTCCATTCCCAATAACAAGGCCATTGACAGGTGGTCATCTTCCAGGATGTACACTTCTGTCTCCCAGTGTGTCTCATGTAAGCAGAACCTCATGGGAACCCTGCCCTTTGCCCCGTGCGCCCTTCCATCCGCAAGAAAGAATTTTACTTTTGCACTTTCCCTTAACTGCTCATGAGGCACTTTAAGCTTTTCCCACAAGCTGTATTTCATAAGGGTATAAGTGCTCCCTGTATCTACGACCGCCTCTCCAGTGACACCCCGCACTTGTACGGGCACCACTAAGAGGGGCAAGGTGGTTCGCACCAGGGTGAGATCGGCCCGGGGATCCACTGGGGCTTTCCCTCGTGGTTTCGGACAGGGGACATCTCGAGACGTGGGACCCTTTCGAGACCCACTAAGCCCGATAGCCGCCCAATCCTTTTCCACTCGGGACCCCACTTTCACCAACTCATCGACCGATTTCACGACCCCCCTCAGAGTAGCAGCCACCCGAGGGTCACATGCATCAAGGACACGTCGCAATCTCTCTTCCTCACGCATGTCAGATCGCCACTTCAGACACAACGCACGGAATTCAAAGACAAAGTCCCGGAGGCTCTGCGATGGTTTTTGCACAAAGGTCCGGAGCTTTTCTTCCAACAGCGCCTGGTATTCGTCAGAGAGGAACGCGTTCAGGAAAGCAGCGCGAAACTCCGCCCAGGAGTTGTACTTGTGCCGCTCGGCAAACCACCAAGAGCGTGCCGGCCCGCTGAGTACCGTGCTCAGGAATCCCCGCAGCTCGGCTCCACTCAGATGATGCAACTCCACGAACATGTCGACCTCCTCTACAAAGTCCACAATGCCCGTGGGTGCACACTGAGGGGCCAGCTTTGGAAACTCCATCCGCGGCACCGCAACGGATAAGGACGACTGTCCCCAGTCGTTCCTCACTCTCGTTACAGGAGTCGACTGCCCCAGTGGCTGCGTGACGGCACGCCAGCTCTCTTGCACCTGCCTCCTGATCTCCTCTCTCATATTGGCTTCCAGGCGCTGCACACACTTCGCGAAGGACTGCTCCAGACGCTGCACCCTCACAACCGCTTCTCCGGAAACTCGGGCGGCTGTGGCATCGATAAGGTCATGGACAGTTTCATCACGATTCATGAAACTGCAGGCGATGTTATCAACCCGCGTCTCTAGCTGTTCTAGGCGCAGCGTCAGGTCCTGCAGAAGCTGTCCCTCGCCGATCTCGGGCTGCTCCGGAATGGACACACACAGGGTATCCAGCAGGCTCAACTCCTCCTCGAGAGGGGCTCTGACCGTAACGTGACGCGGCCTAGGCAGCGGACGCACATCAACCAGCGGTCCACTCAGTTTAAGTTCCTCACCCTGCACTGCGCTTACAACAGACATGCTTCTGAAAGAGTGTTAGTGAAGTCGCACTAGAAGGTGTCGTAAATAACCCTGGCTCCTACCCGGCTCGCCAAAATCTGTAGCGGTCAGAAGCCGCTATGATTCACACCGTCGTAAGTGACGGTGATTTATTTATTTTATACGAGGATTACCAGGGACAACCCCAGCCTTGGCACGACACACACACACACACTACAGAGACAAAGAATAAAACACGCTGGGAACTTAAACGATAAAAAAGTATAATGAAAATTAAATTAACTAATTGAAACAACAATACCACCCCTGATCCCTTCGGCGATATTACATTTAACAAGTAAACACGACAAACACGCAGTAAAGTCCATGTATGAAATAATCAGCGGTGAAGTTATGTCCAGTGATTTGAATGAAGCGAGGGAAATGGAAAAACACAGTCCTACCGGTAGTTGCTGAAGTAGGTTGACAGATGAATGGTTCAGGAGCGCTCCTTCCTCCGTGAAAGCCAATGAATCCAGACAACGTCCTCAGTAACAGTACACAGGTAGACAAATGATATCCAGACCCCAACAAACAATACAATCCAGGACACGAAGATATATGGCAGACAACGACAGGCAGTTCAACAGTTAAATACCAGCACAAAACAAACAAACCAAACTTTTTTTACTCTTCGACACCTGCCCTCCTTTTAAACCCCTCTGGCCACCTTTGACCCCACCAGCCCCTGCAGGGACTGCTGGGAGATGCAGTTCTAACTTAATGGTAGCACCGCTACATTTTGAAAAAGTAACTTTTTAAGAATAGTGCTAAGAAATTAATTTAAAATGCTTAGATAGCATAAGTCTGAGACTAAAAGACATTTCTGCTTGTCTCAAGTAACATGAATTACGGTCATTCTTTACAGTGGCCGTCGCTGCAGTGATTCTGCCTTACAATAAGCGGTCAGTTCATCCTTGCAGTGGGCGTCCCGTGAAAGACGTTGTGGGCGTGTCGTGGTGTTGTGGGAGTTCCGTGAATGATGTAGTAGCTACAATATCTATTGCGTGCTGCGAGAAGGGTATTGCTGCAGACCAGAGACTGGGCGGACATGAAGGCGGGATAACTGTAAATGCAAGTGGATAGTATTGGCTAATTCAGAATTTCAACAAATGAGATTACTGTTACTCTATGACAATCAAAAAATCACCTGTCCAGTTATCAACGGTTGAAGTTGTCTATCAAGTGTAACTTTAACCAGATGTTTCACAGTTTGTGATCCTTACCTCTTTAAAGTTCTGCCTTATAGAGTTTCCTCTTAAATAACCTGCTGTTGTACCAAGCAACGAAACTGCATTAACTTTTTTCCGTAACAAATTAAATATCTAAATAATTCAACTAACATAAATACATCATCTGTTTATATCTCTCCCTTTTTTTCCCACTCCATCCAGCTCCTTCTCTAAGTTCTCACCAGTCACATCTGCATTTGTTAATAACCTGCTTTGTAAGATGAGGCTTACTACCTGTGTACTGGACACCATCCCCAGCACACTACTTAAATCCTGCCTTCATGCCATAATCCTGGCTGTTACAACAATAATAAACTCATCCCTTGACGCTGGCTCTGTGCCGCTCTCTTTTAAAATTGCTTCTGTAACCCCAATATTAAAAAAGTCTGGTCTTGATGCTGACAATCTTAACAATTTCCGGCCTATTTCCCACTTACCTTTCCTGTCAGAAGTTCTTTAGCGTATTGTAGCCTCCCAGCTCACCAATTACTTAACCACTAATAACTTGATGGAACCCTTTCAGTCTGGTTTCAGGGCGCGGCACAGCTGTGAAACTGCTCTGCTACGGGTAACCAATGATTTGCTTATGGCAGCAGACTCTGGACAAACCAGCATATTAATTCTGTTAGACCTCAGTGCAGCATTTGACACTCAGGTCAGACATGACATTCTATTGTCCAGAATGGAGAACATGCTGGGTATCTCTGGCACTGCCCTCCAGTGGTTCAAGTCCTATCTGACTGATAGGCAAGAGTTTGTTAGTCTTGGTAACAGCAGATCCAGCTCGGCGCCAGTCACACAAGGAGCTCCTCAGGGCTCTGTCCTCGGCCCTCTTCTCTATTTATATGCTTCCCCTTGCCCATATTATTCATACCCATGGACTAGGTTATTTTTATGCAGATGATAATCAACTTTATTTCAATGTTAAAAGTCGAACTTCATCAGAGCTTTCTCAGCTCACAACCTGCCTTAGTGAAATTAAAACCTGGATGGAGCAGAACTCTTTAAAATTAAAATGCAACAAAACTGAACTCCTGCAAATTGGGACTAAAATGCAACTTAATAAAATGAGCTCCTTCCCAGTCCATCTTGGCGGTGATCTCAGACCTGCCTCTACTGCAAAGAATCTTGGTGTCATTTTTGATTCCTCCCTCTCTTATTCCGCCCACATAAATAACATTAAGAAACTTTCTTACTTTTACCTCCATAACATATCCCATGTTTGCTCCTTCCTCTCCTTCTCTAATGCTGAGAAACTTGTCCATGCCTTTATCACATCCCGCATCGATTATTTTAACTCGCTGCTGGCAGGTGCCCCTTCTAATCTTATATCACTGCTGCAGTTTTGTTCAAAACTCAGCTGCAAGAGTCCTTACTCGAACCAGCAGAATCGAGCACATCACAGCCATCCTGCTTCACCTTCAATGGCTCCCTGTGTCCTACAGAATTGAATATAAAATCCTATTAATAACCTACAAAGCCTTCAACGACCTCGTGCCAAACTAAATCAGTGACCTTCTCCATCACTATGTGCCTGCCCGACCACTAAGGTCCTCTGATTCTGGCAATCTTGTGCCCCACACTAATCTACACTCTTTATCTGACTATGGAGGATCCCTTTGATTTTACTGCTCTCAGTCTTTTAAAGATGCTGATAATATCTATTTTTTTTTTCTTCATGTGTGGCATACCTTTAATTGTGGCATTCATTTAACGTGCCCTCCACTATTAATGACACCCCTTATAAAAATGTTAATTTTAAAAATTTTTACTTCTTGATGAGGGCTTTGTTTTTTCTTTGAATGAAATTGTTTCAATTAAAAGTCAGATGTTTCTAATTTTTTTCAGTGCAAGGAGACATTTCTTCAGCAAACAGGGATTTTGTTTCTAACCCTTCTTACTCATTTTTACAAGAGGTGCCAGTAATAATGGAGAACACTGTATTTATCCTTTTTATCATAGGATGACATGCCTGTGACTTGCATATTACTTTAGGTAGTGTCCAGATTGGAGTATTTGTAATACTCTGAAATAATTAATGTATTCTAAAAAACTATTGAGATAACCATGAATGAGAGTTTTTGTAGTGAACCACAGATTAATCCTCACAGTTTGAACTCCATTCAAAAGTGTCCACTTTTATGAGAAAACAGGAGTGTTCAGACCCAAACTAGATAGACAGCTTGCACAAGACAAACACTCCATGTGACAGTCTGATGTTTTATTTGTGTGTCCACCGTGTAGGAGAGCAGGCTGGCTGTGTGGCTGAAGTGGGACGGCAGACTTGAGAACAAGGGGCTCAGGTTTATGAGGCTGCAGAGACCAGCAGGGCCTCCAGGAGGACTCAACATGAAAAACTGTTGGAGTTCATCATAAAGGGCCATGGAGCAGATGAGCACTTGCTGGTAACTTAGTTTAGATAAAAAGTAAAACTTTGTTATTGTAATCTATCTAGTAGCACAGAGCTATGATGACTTTAGAGCACCAAACTCTTGTATTATATTCAGAAAAGGTGTCATCCAAATGGTTTAAAAATTATGAAGCTCCTAAAGGTCACCGGGTAATGACCTCTATACAGTAGAAGATGAGGAGCTGACAGATGGCCTCTACAACTACCAAATGAAGTGATCTCAAGAGCTGTAGACACTTTTGTGAAGATCGACACCCCGAGTTCTCATCATTCTGGATGTGCTGATGCTGGAGGCTCATTTGGTTTCAGTGAGTCTCTGATGAGTACAGAAAGTGTCTCCATGAGTAAGAAGCAGAAGGGCTGATCATTGATGGACCACCAGACGGTGAGTGAGACCTCATGTGGTGTTGGGAGCAGATGGTCCTTTCTTTTTATTTTCAGCATCATTAGTCTGTTAATCAAAATACCGTTTTACTTGTAGTGAATTTAGACAAGAATATAAACTAAATACATATAAATGTAAATATATGTTTAAAGTGAAATTTAAAATACACATTAATACACTTTTAGTATTGGGGAAAGTAAATCTTTTGGGTTTTTTTTTTTAAAGTGAGTGAAGAGTTTGACAAACTTGAGCTTCAACTGTTGGAGTACAAAGACAGACAGACGGCATCACTGAGGCATCTCAACCTGGGATTCCATCTCAGCGCCTCCTCTAATAAACGTGTCACTGGCTTTACTGGTCTTTGGCCTTTTTGATTTCTGAGTGTTAAACTGACTGTGCATAATAGAGTTGTGTAGATTTGACTTAACTATTGCTGTAAATAATAAAGGACACCTTGTTGATTAAGTTCTGTATATTTGAAATTCTCTGTGTATCTGTTTTAGCCAATTCATGCCATCTGCATTTTTTTCTTTAATTTTTATAACTGCATTGTATAGTTTTATTACTTTTTTGAACATTGCAAGCAAATATGTCTAACCCCGTTACATATTATTTATATATAATCTATAGAAGTGGATGTACTTCATGATATTCCCCGATCAGTCTGTTTGTTAGAATGCACAAAGACGATTAATTTTTCTTTTAGTTCAACTAACCCATCATTATTGTTAATTGTAAGTATTTCTTGAAATGGTTGTACAATTTTTACTGAATGATTATTAATAACATTTTGTTTTTTGTAGTGACAATACTGAGTGTTTTGTTTCATTTGTGCTGACCAATCACCTCGTGTATTAACACGACTAGAACTGATAGATGTGAGCAGAGCCTCCTCTCGTATCAACACCGTCTACAAACGGCACTTTACTGGACTCGCCGGTAATCCCACAGTTTGGACACTGAGCATCCTGATCAAGACTGTGCTGTTCACTCACAAACAGAGTCTACAACAATAAGGGTCTTACTGATCTTTAATTAGGAGTCACATTTTCAATAAAACTTACATTATCATTAACTGAAAATGCAGCTTGTATATACAGGAACAAAATTAAAGTAAAAGGATTGAATACTCCCGATAAATGGAAAGTCAAAACCTGTGAAGCTCAGTATTCTAAAACCACAACTCACAGCTAGAACCTCGTTATTCTAAGGTCTTGACATTAAGTGTGTGTCCATTTTTATATATATAAATACATAAACTGCTCAAAAAACAATTAAAGGAACACTTGGAAAACACATGAGATCTCAATGGAAAAAAAAATTCCTGCTCTCTCTCTCTACTGCTTTGGACTGATATGGTGATGTGTGAGGAATGAAAGGATGGACATGAAAATGATCAACCGACAGAGGGCTGAATTCAAAGACAACCTGAAAATCAAAGGGAGAAAATAATGCGGCAGGCAGGCGAGTCCATTTCATTGCAGCAACTCCAAATTGTACTCAGTAGTTGTATGCCCCCCCCCCCCCCCATGTGGTTTTATGCAATGCCTGACAAAGTTCTAAAGAGATGACAGATAGTGACCTAGGGGATCTCCTCCCAGATCTGCACCAGGGCATCACTTAGCTCCTGGACAGGCTGAGGTGTTGGATGGACTGAAACATAATGTCCCACCCAGAGGTGTTCTATTAGATTGAGGTCAGGTGAGTGAGCATGGGGTGGGGGGTCCAGTCAATGGGATCAATTCCTTCATCCTCTCACCACATGAGGCTGGGCATTGTCGTTCACCAAGAGGAACCAGCATAGGGTCTGACAGTGGGTCGAAGGATTTCATCCCGATACCGAACAGCAGTCAAGGTGCCCACCGTTGTCTAGCTTGCATCCCTTCATGGATTTGTCTTCCCACACTGACCATCACTGAACCACCACCAAACCAGTCATGCTGAATGATGTCACAAGCAGCATAATGTTCTCCAGACCCTTTCACTTCTGTCACATGTGCACAGGGTGAACCTGCTCTCATCTGTGAAAAGCACAGGGCGCCAATGGTGGACCTTCCAATTCTGGTACTCTGTGGCCAATGGCAATTGAGCTCCACAGTGCCCACTAGAGGACATTGGGCCCTCAGGCCACCCTCATGAAGTCTGTTTCTGATTGTTTGGTCAGAGATATTCACACCAGTGGTCTGCCTGCTGGAGGTCATTTTGTTGGCTCTGGCAGTGCCCATCCTGTTCCTCCTTGCCCAAAGGATACTGTTGGGTCCTGCTGATGGGTTAAGGATCTTCTACAAGGGGCCCTGTCCAGCTCTCCTAGAGGAACTGCCTGTCTGTCTCCTGGAATCTCCTCCATGCCCTTGGGACTGTGCTGGGAGACACAGCAAACCTTCTGGCAATGCCATAGATAGATAGATAGATAGATAGATAGATAGATAGATAGATAGATAGATAGATAGATAGAT
>JANRMT010015615.1:0-29787 GCA_026402145.1 Polypterus bichir lapradei | reverse complement strand
CGGAAAAATTATAAAATGGAAGGAGGATTACACTGAGTATGGCTTTATCAAAACATTTGTTGATGGCAAATCGATTATTCATAAAGCTTGAATTGGTGATCTGTTTTTGTGTGTTAACCTCATATTTTTTCGTACTTCTTCTCAAACCAAGGTGGTGCGAGGCTAAAATGAATTGGGATGCGCTGATCAATGTAATCGGTGTACCAGGAAATCATGCATTGACAAAAGTTCCCCTTTGATTGTAATGCAAAGTGTGATTAAATGAGTTATTTTTTAACGCGTTATGGAGCACATGCATCGAAGCTTCTCAGCTGTGCTTGTGCTAAGAATAGGAAATATTTTAAAAATAACGTAACAGGATTCTGCGTTAACCGCATATTTTGTCATACATCTCAAACCAAGGAGATGCGAGGTTAAAATGAACCGAGAAGCGCGCGTACATACTCAGTACATCCACTCTCGGGAATCGAACCTCGACGTAGGCGATAGAGGCAAAGCCTCTACAATTACGCCACGGTGTGTGGCTTATCTATTTGAGAGTATTTGAGAGTATGTAGATCGAGGTATATATATATATTCGCAGCGGAGACGTAGTGTGTTAAGGAAGCTATGAAAAAGAAAACGGAACATTTTAGAAATAACGTAACATGATTGTCAATATATAGTAATTTTTTGTGAGTGTTATTGAGTGTTGCTGTGATCAAGGATTCGATTATCATTATTTGTTTCAATCAGGGTTGTATTTGTACGATGTGTTGTGTTACATTCTGTGTTTGTCAGTCGTTGTAAAGATTAAATTCTGTAATTACAGCCACATTAGCTCCACAAATGAGACACACGGGTTTACCGGCAATGTCAGTAAACATATACTCAGCCTTCCATCGGTTTTTAAAGGCTCTATTTTCAGAATCAACTTTTCTCTTCGGCATTGTGTGGGCTAGCTTCGCAATAATTAACTTGCAGCATCATAACCTAGACTTGATTAACGCGGTAAGTGTTCGGCAAGGCAGCTGAAGCGCTGCATTATGGGATCTGTAGTTTATTGTGTTACCAGCGCTTCATATACCCGGGCCATTAATAACAATAATACAGTATATAAAATGATCTCGCGGGCTGGATATAATTACACGCCGGGCCGGATGTGGCCTGCGGGCCTTGAGTTTGACACATATGGACTAAATAGAACTTGAAAAGATATATTTTTTCGTACATCGAGCCCGCGTGCTATTGCGGTTTTGCCTGCATGCCTCAATAAGTCATCCTCCCCTCGCTCTTACTTTTTTACCGTTCATCTAATGAATACACTGAGTATGGCTTTACCAAAACAATCATTGATGGCGAATAAATTATCCATTAATTCGATTATGTAGATCGGGGTATATATATACATATATATATACCCGCGTATCGCAGCGGAGTCGTAGTGTGTTAAAGAAGCTATGAAAAAGAAAAGGGAACATTTTAAAAATAACGTAACATGACTGTCAATATACAGTAATTGTTTTGTGAGTTTTACTGAGTGTTGCTGTCATCAAGGATTTGATTATCATTATTTCTTTCAATCAGGTTCGTATTTGTAGGATGTGTTGTGTTCAAGTTACATTCCGTGTTTGTCAATCGTTGTAAAGATGACAGGTTTCATTCATCGATTCCTTTCTTACTGCATCAATAAACAGCTCGTCTTCTTCTTTATCTGAGACCTGACACACTGCATGCACGGGTTTTTTTTTTTTACACTGTCTTCCTTTAGCGGGACATTGACTTTTTCCACCGTGTGCTTTGTTTCCGCAGTAGCTGCATTTATGAATATGCTTGTGTGTATCACACGCTTCATATTTTTTGCTGCCTTTTCAATAATTGTGTAATTCGGTTTTTGTTCAGCGCTCTTTGGAACTGTTGCTTTTTGTCTGTGCACTGCGTCAGTTCACGTGAGCCGCTCGGTGTACATACATCGAAGGTTCCCAGCTGTGCTGGTGCCATGTCGTGCTATGTCCATGGCTGTATTTAATGTTACCTAAGTCCCGGCACTTAAAACTTTCTCTCACAGTTTCGCTGAGTTTGTGCCAAACACCACCCTGACCATCTCATCTTCCTCTGCATAAGCACAGTCCTTCACCCGTGAATATTTAGTGGCAGTTTGCTATTGGATTGCCGCTGACGGACGGCCTTATATGGGCAGGCACTAAATTACAAACGCCAGCGGCAGCCTGTCTATGAACTTAATTTAAAGTGTAGGTTTACATCGTGCTTTGTTTCCGAAGTAGCAGAACTCATGAATATGGTTGTATATGTCACTCGCTCGCTTCTTATTGTTTCGCTGCCTTCTCAATTATATAATGCATGTTTTCGTCAGCGATTTTTGGGCCATTTCCTGGTTTTCTACGTACTGCGTGATTACGTGGGAGGCGTGATGATGTCACACGAAACTCCGCCCCCACGGCGTTCAAGCTCATCTCCATTACAGTAAATGGAGAAAAACAGCTTCCAGTTATGACCATTACGCGTAGAATTTCGAAATGAAACCTGCCCAGCTTTTGTAAGGAAGCTGTAAGGAAGAAGCCTGCCAAATTTCAGCCTTCTACCTACACGGGAAGTTGGAGAATTAGTGATGAGTCAGTGAGTGAGTGAGTGAGTGAGTGAGTGAGGGCTTTGCCTTTTATTAGTATAGATATGACAGCAACACTCATAACAGTGACAAAACAATTACATTGACAATCATGTTACGTTATTTTCAAAATGTTTCCTTTTCTTTTTCTTTACTTCTTTAACACACTACTTCTCCGCTGCGAAGCGCGGGTATTTTGCTAGTATAACAGTAAACTGCAGATTAGGTCAGTATCAGCGCTGATTACCAAGATTTCTAGAACTGATGAGGAATATACTAACTATGCGAAAAGTTTGTCTCTGCACTTGGAATTGAATCTTTTGACTACCAAAAAAAGTATCTTATCTTTTAAGTTGTTTCACCCCCATTATGAAAAAAAAACAATAAGATTAAAAAGCTACAAATGCATAAACTGTATTACACAATTCTAGAAATTACCAATGAACTGAGACAGAAAATTAGAGAGAACAGAGAAATAACACATTTAAGGAATACTATAAATCATTGTACTCTTTGCAGTGTAAAGGCTTCTCTGATAAAATACAAATACCATGACTCAATACTTATACAGTGGAGCATGACCGACCTCTGAGGGTCCCTGAAATTTAGGATGACATAAACTAATTGCAAAATGGGAAAGATGTAGGGCCCAGGGTTCTCATGCATAACGGCATGCGTAGAATTCACAGTAAAACATGGCGTAAGGACAAAAGTGAAAATGTGCGTATGCACAAAAAAATCCAGATACATAACTCCAACATTCGCCAACTTCCAAGTTCTTCCGCTCTATAAATCCCGCTCAGCGTGAAAAGTAACGCACGTGCTCGCGCCTGCTGTCCTGCCTAGTCACCTCCCAGAATTACACCTATTTGAATATGCAAATCAATATAAATAGCCCCTTATGTTTTGCATTCTGGGGAAAGACAATGGCAAAAGAACAGGGAAAAAGAAGAATTTCAGAAAATACCAAGTAGAGGCAAAGAAAAACGTACTATTTGTTGTTTTAAAAAGTGGTATAAACAACAAAAGGAAGTTGATCGAGTGACATAGAGTGTCAGAGAAACTCGAAATAAAAAAGAAATTGTCAGATGTCAAAGTCGCAATGAAAAGGTGAGTCGTAGCCCACCGTCTGAGTGTCATATGAATGCTTATTCGGTTACAGAGGAAAGAAAAAAAATAGGGACACAGTGAGAAAAAAGCTCAAAATGTCAACTTTAATCTCTAAATTTCCACTTTAATCACGCAGTTTATTTTGTCATTAAAGTAGAACATCATAAACTTCATCTTTAAATCGTTTAATTTACTTGTTTCTCAAATGCCATCGTAACTAAAATAGCATGTTAAATGCTTTGTTTTGTGTGTGTTCTTCTATGTGCTCTATGTGTGTGAATTACTAGTGCTTCATAAACGGACTCTCTCTTTCTCCGACTGGGCACAGAATCCATTACGTTCATGATATTACAGCTCTCTGAATAATTAAAATACTGAGATGTATACTTAATATCACTTTCATGATTATAGAAGTTAAAGCATGTTATTAAACATGGGAACACGGTGGCGCAGTGATAGAGACGAGCTGGCGCCCTGTCCACAGACTGCCTCACTCAAGATGCTTGCTGCGCTGTGTGTGACCTTCAATGAAATAATTTATTGTAGCAGTACTGTCTTTTTCAAACGTACTAACCTCCAATTCCTGTCCTTTCTTTTTTTTCTCCTAGTAACCAATCACAACACAATCAGCTCTGTAATAGACGTTAAGCCATCTGTAAGCTTAGAACGCCGATTCTTCAAAACTTTTAAGGAACATTGAAATATCTTCATAGTACATGTTTAATTATTCTCTTCATCTATCCTTCCAGTGTCTTGCCAGCCCCAGCAAGAATACAGCGCAATGCAGGAACAATCCTTGAACTAGCTAGCGCTGCGACACCGTGTCCTCACATATTTAATTATTAACAATATAGATTATTTAAATGATGTTAACATTTAATTTGTATAATGTAATGAGCATATTTTGCTGCATTTCATCTTAAAAATGATATTGTCATCATATGTAAACATGCTCTTTATAAAGTGGCTCAGGTTGTGCAATATAATAACTATTGGAGGTTTACAGTGAGGTGATTGTACTAATAAGTACAAACAGTTCTACAAGAAGTATTTGATGGACTGATTGAGTGCATTTATAGTTCTTGGGATAAAACTGTTTCTGAACCGCGATCTCCCTACAGGAAAGGCTCTGAAGCGTTTGCCGTTTGAAAGCAGTTCAATAGACAGCATGGCTGAGGCAGCGTGTGCTTGATGCTGTATACCAATAATTCTCTTTCCGATCAGATTGCACACTCAGATACAGTGGGATAATTAGTCTGAGTGGTGCATTGAGAGGATCAACACTAAAGCAGCTATGGCATTGGGAATAGTTTGGCCATTCTGTGGACCATTATATTGTTACAGGTTAATTACAATCAGATGCCATAAACTAATAAACATTATGCAGTTAATTTCAGAGTATTTGATAAAGCCACGTCAGGAATGTGGATCTAAAAAAGAAAGGGAAACCACACTGGAAGTAACACTTTTGATGCTGGGTGCCGCCAGTTTGCAAAACCGAGAGGAGAACTTGCATACACCAAGCATTTATCTAGTGTGAAAATGTATGTGGTTTGACGCCAAGTTTAGGTTTTATACATCACGATTTGAGTGCAGAAATGGGAGTATGCAACATTTTTGTGCATACGCACCATTTATACATGAGGCCCCAGATGACTACCAGTGGAATTTTGTAAATGTTTTCAACTCAGCACTATTATTATTAGCAATATTTATTGAAACTAGAGAAAATAAAATCTTACAAAAAATATTAAACTAAGGCTCAAGTAATGTCTTTCCAAAGACAAAAAAAAGCGCTTCCTGTACTGGGTGGGATTGAGTTCTGAGTTTCTTGGAGTGTCTTCAGAACTTACTTGTATACATGTTGTTATTCTTCATTTGATTGAGTTGTACAGTGTTTTATTATGTTTTAATTCTAAAATGAATTAAGAATTAATCATCTACTTGAATTGTAGCTTTGATGTAGATTAATTACTATAAAGTATTTTTCAACAACCATTGTCAATAAAATTATTTTAAACTTTTGAATATTCACCATTTCTCTATTGCTTTTCAACTAGTACATTTTTGTTTTCACTTCTAGTAGGACTACAAGTAATGAAGTCTAACTATATTAGTGTGATAAATTCCCTGAAGGCAAAATATTGTTTTGCGTATGATGAAAATAATGAGCAATTTAAATCTGAATTGGTTTATGGTAAAACAGATATGTGAACTGTTTTTGTGACCATGAATGAAGGCTTAAAAATATATTATCACAGTTGAAAAATAAACAACTTTTATTGTTTTACTAGGCTGACCCGCCATTTAAGGCGACTGACTTTTAAGTTGACCACTTCTTAAGGTAATTCAATATGTAGATCAATTTGATATTTTATACAAACTCATTAATTTGGTTATATTGCATTTGAGCGGTATTACTTTAATACTCGTAGTTTCTGTTATTTTTGTGATGAAATTGAAACTTTTTTTCTATATTGAGGTCACCCTTTTGACCCCCCCGATATTTACTACGCGGTGAGGCATTTGTACTCCATCAACATTAATTATTTCCAGAGACATAATTTTGTCTATTTTTCCAGCACATCGCGCACAAAAGCAAGTGAACGACGGGAGCACCAGAACTCTGCTCACATCATGTCGCTTTGTACCGCAAGCTGCAAGTAGTAAGTCTGTGATAAGCAGAGTACCGCTACGCTTTCCACTCACGGGACGGAAGGACAATCCTGACCGCTTTTATATAGTAAGAAAGAAGAAGAAGATATCGCACAGTCTGGAGTAGAAAATCATCTTTTACCTGGAAAAACGAAACTACAAATCCCATCGTGCATTGCAAAATGGACGAGGCGTGTGTGAAACTCCGCGCCTGCGTAGCACTCACGGGACGGAAGGACAATCCCGACCGCTTTTATATAGAAGGATTCATACATATTATTCTTATTATGTTAATTTGTACTGAATTTGAAGGAAAGGAGAATGACCAGGGAACCTTGATTCTTGTTCCTCGATCCACATTGGTAAATGGCCAAGCAGCAAGTCACTCTGATTCACAATAGTTGGATACTCAAAAACAATATTTTTTTTTTGGACTTTTAACTGTAAGATATCCATCCATCCATTATCCAACCCGTTATATCCTAACTACAGGGTCACAGGGGTCTGCTGGAGCCAATCCCAGCCAACACAGGGCGCAATGTGGAACAAATCCTGGGCAGGGCGCCAGCCCACCGCAGGGCACACACACACATACACCCACACACCAAGCACATACTAGGGACAATTTAGTGGCAAAAATTAATTATATGGCTAAAGCGACTTAAATCTAGTATATAAATCTGAATTATAACATTAATTTTAAAGTAACTTGTGGCCAGCAAGAAAAGGGAAAAAAGATGATAATTTCAGTTAAAAAAACAGTAAATACTATACCAGTGTGTTTCTTCTTAGTTTTTAAGCATGCTATTTTTCACTAATTTTCCTACATCTAGATCACTGGTGGTTCGCTGTTTGGTGGATTCACAGTTTTAAATACAAATCCTCCACAGAATGATCCACCATGTGAATTCTGTTCTTGTTTTTTGCAGCTGTAAATGCTTTAACAGAAATGTTTCAATTATTGGGCTCACTAAATCCTGAATTTGGAATTGTTTTTAAAAGCTGAAGTGGAGGACGGGGCACCCCTTTGACATTATGCCAATTGCAAGTGGGCTGCAATACTGATTTTTCCTTCCTACCGTGATGCTGGAAAAATGCAGACGACCACTGTTGGTCAAAAATAAACACTCCGTGGACCAGATGTAGTCTGGCAGCTTCCAACTGAATAATTCTTTTGTAGAATGTGAAAGAAGACCACCATATTGGCGTCTATTCCTGGAATAATGCCAAGCGCACAGGATGAATCAAAACAGTATCCTGAATTATAAAAAATACAGCACAAACAAGGAAGAGTCACAAAGGAAGAATGCAAAGAAGCAAATTGGGAAAGCGAACCAAAATATCCACCTCAACCTTTCCTGACTACAGGTTTCTCTGTATTTGGTATTATGGCTTGCACACTTGCCCACATTCCAAGTCACATATCCATTATTGCCTATCTCTTGTTTTTTTTCATTCCTAGATTTGACCATCTTCCTCTTCCTTTCAGTTGCTGACTCCTAGGATCCCTGGTTTAAGGAATCCTTAAACCCCATTTCCGTCTGGGTTCCATGATTAGGTGCAACCTGCTTTGGTTATAAGAGTACCAATTTTATTTGAGCATCTCCAAGTAGGACAACAGTCCTAAATTGTACAAAAATCCTAGAGTGACACAAATTTGGTCCTACTCATAGACTCATAGAGTTAAAGCATTTTTTTCAATATTTCCTAATTAGAGAAATTACTTCTAACTTCACCAGGATTTAGGAGAGCTTTTGAGCTGTCCTAACTTACTCAAGCTACCAGCAGATGGCTTTTATTCAGGGATCAGCATGCACATTTCAGGATGCTAGGCAACAATGAACCAGTAAAAAGATGAATTTCACAGAGATGTAATAATATTTGTGACAAATCTTATACATTATTTGATCACTCCATCTTCTTGTAGAAGCCATGAGATATCAACCAAAATGAAAGTCTTGGTATCCTTATACATTTTGGACATGAGGAAAATGCAGCTTTGCAATAGCAATGATTCTGGTATGTCACAAACAACCATTTCTTGAACTTTCTGCCAAACTTTGAAGATTTGTACATTTTCCCAACATTTCAGATGACATAATGTCAGAACAAGGTGCATTCATGGAAATCTCTGATTTTATTAGAGTTGTTGGAGTGACTGATGGCATGCACATTAAGATCATTTCCCTAAGTGTGGATGGGCAAGTGATATCAAAGTAGCAACACACAGCTGATAATGGATGCAAACTTTATTATAGTAGAGAGCACAGTACCCTAAAGATAGGCGGGGTTGAATGGGTGATTGACAGTGATGTCAAATATGTACAGTGACTTTTGCATTCCATAACCTCCTGGAATATTCACATTACATTTCACAAGCCCGGGAAGGTTCAAGAAGACAGGTGAAGACTCCTGGAGCATTGGATAAACAGAGCCTCACATTAGGTAACATGGAAGATCACAGAAAGAGGCACTTTACATGATGATAGGAACACTGGAAGACTGTGAAAGAGTGCAAAAATAGATGCTAGTTTTAGTAACTGCAATGTGCCGCTATGCTTCAGTTTGCAAAGCACAAACAGAGTACCGCAAGTACATTGTAGCAGTCCATTACAAGCCCTGAGTACAACACAAGCCTAGAGCAATGGCTTGTGTTAGTCAGTTTAAAAGCTTGCACAGCTCACCAAATAGGTCTCATGGACAGAATAGAAAGGATGTGGCCATTGTACATAATTCATAATATTATTTCTTTCACCTCACCTGTTTTTTTTCAGGTCAATGCCTAAAACGTTGAATTGATTCCATGGGACACAGGTATGCAGCATGTAAATGTAAATGCTTTATATAATAAGTTAAAGAAAACTACAATTCAGGATATATTGCTTTTTATCTAAGACGTCTAAAACATTGTAATGGATCAAGATTACAGATCAAAGTTTTACATTCAAATCTCACTGAAGCTACCACATTTATAGGATCTACTACAGGGTAAAGTTATTTTTATACTAAAAATTGTCATTATTCCTGCTTATTACCTGTATGAATATGAAAGTAATGCAGTTTCCTCTGAATTGTGTTTTGTAATGATAGTAATAATAATAATCCACAAAAGTCAAGCAACTAAAAGAAGTAAGACTTGATCTGCTGTAGGAATGTTATGCTTGTACTTATATGTAGCATGTTCAAGAGCGAGGAGTTCCAGTGAACTAACAATATTTGCCCCTGGAGGGTGTGGGGGGAAACAAATATTGTATATGTCACCACATAGAGAAATCCTAAGTGCACCACCTTGTGAGGTTATGGGCATTAGGACCCCTGCAGCAAAAGAAAATTTCTTCACCCTAATTATTCCCCTTTTGGTTTGAAATTTGGGACCCGAAGACAATAACAATGCAATATGCTGATCAAACCCCCCCAGAGATTCCCAAAGATCCACTCTGGTGTGCCTGCTGTCTGCTTGAGAATTGTCCTCCTCTCAAGGATAAAGCTGCAACAATAAAAGGAAGAAAGTGTCTTAACAGCTAAACCGGAGCCACCAGCACTCGATCGAACGAGGTATCGATTTACCACTGTCAGTGACTTGACCCCCCTACCCAGGATTTTAATAATACTTCATTTTACCCCTGTGGTTTCTTGCTTCCACAAGGAAAACCACACCACTTTCAGCTCATAGACCACTTGGTAAAGAATCTCCGAAAATCAAACTTGCATTGCTGGCTCCCCTGTAGCAACTGCCACTTCTTCTATGACATCCTGCATACGTTTCTTTTTTATCACTTCTGTTCTTTTACTTTTGTGTCCTTTGCTGAACCAAATCTGGCAACATTCCGTCTTCTTCAATCCAATTCCCACCCAATTAAATGCAATTTCAACACACATGAAAATACACAATTAATATAATACAATTACAAATGAGTGAAATCAATCAAACAAGTGCTCAATCAAAAACTAAAAAAAAAAAAAAACAAAAACAACATACCACAAAATGCAAGTCTACCAAATCAAGCAATAAAATACACTTTAAAAATTAAGAATCCTCCTTGCATTTTAATACCGTGACATATACATAGTACATCTGGCATATCCGATTAATCCTCAGTACTACAGTATAACCAAGGCCCATTGTCTTAAGAAATATAGATGCTTTTAACTGTAGTTTAAGTCCTGAAGAGCTAATTCAAAATATATATTTATAATTTGGGAATAATATCAAAAATTGATACACTTGAAATCCCTTTCTTTAATGCAATATTTTTTGTGGAAAATTGATATTTTGACATTTAGAGTGATCAACCCAACAAAGTTGTATATATTCAAGGAAAACATTAGCAAAGAGCACTTTTAAAAATAGGTTTGTACTGATTATAAGTTTAATACATTTTTCCAATTTGATAAAACTTATTTTAAGAAGATTAAAGGCTTTGGTTAAGGAAAAAAATTAGAAATTATTTTAAGTTCCTGTATTTTATTAATTTATCCCACTATTCATCCATTTTTCAGAACCTGCTTTTTTCCATTACTTTATAGCAGGGAGCTGAAGCTAAAATAGAAACCTCAGGAAAAGGAAGTAATCAAAACCTGTCCATTAGTGAGGGACGATTTGTGAACGAATCATTCTTTTTAAATGACTCTTTTCAGTGAATCATGGGAATCATTTCATGATCTCAAACAAAACGATTTAGTAGAGGTCAACTAGAGTGGCAAATCGCATGCTTGATGCCATCAGCCTCTTTTGTTTAGATGTTTAAAGTGCATGTTTAAGTACTGCCCTTCTGATTTATGATTGTTTCAAGTTAGAACTATACCATCATCACTCAACAAAAACTCTTTCAGTGTTCATTTCCTCATTCATTATACAGGCACAATACAATACCAACACATTTATATTAGAATGATTTAATTATTTTGTTCAGCTTGTTACAGGAATTGTTTTAATTTGAATATCTAAACTGAATATTAAACTATGTTTATGTCCCTTAGTACATCAAGCAGAACCTTATAAAAGTATTATTCAAATTTCTAACAATTATTTGTGTTCAGCTTTACTTAAGTGCACACATTTTATGGCTCATTGAATGCATCAAGCTAATATCATTCTCTGATTTTTTCAAGTTTCAACTGAATCTTCAAACAAGAACAAGTCACATAATTCTTGTTCCTTTGACATACAAAAAAAAGTTACACGATTCTCATTCATTTGATTTGTGAACCAGTCCCAAAATTATTGTTCATTTAATTCATAAATCTCACAATTTTCATTCATCTAATTCACAAACGAATCATTAACCCAGAATGAGTGACACAATTCTCATCCATTTAATTTGCAAATTAATCATTACTCGAGAATGAGTTACACATTTTTCCTTCGCTTGGATTGGCGATTCTAAATTGTCCCTAGTTTGTGCTTGGTGTGCGAGTGTGGGTGTGTGTGTCCTGCGGTGGGTTGGCGCCCTGCCCAGGACTGGTTCCTGCCTTGCGCCCTGTGTTGGCTGGGATTGGCTCCAGCAGACCCCCGTGACCCTGTGTTGGGATTCAACGGGTTGGAAAATGGATGGATGGATGGATTGTGATTTATATAACGTAACATCTTGTTTTAATTATACATTTTAAATATGTTATAATGCTTTGTGCACTGAAGCAGGACAAAGCCATATGAACTACAATTACTGTACATATAATTACATATTATAATTTTTAAAAATTGTATGAGTTATTAAATTATATATTTGTGATGTGATCAGAAAGAACACTAGGACTTCCCCATATGCACCAGCATCTAATCATAAAAGTGAATTAAATAAATCAAAAGAACTGATTCACTTAAATTTATGTACACATCCAAGCTCTTTTATGGAAGGTCAATCTGTAGCCTAACATGTATTTTTGGGATGTGGAGATAATGGAAAAATTCCACACAGATATTTCGAGCTATAAGGTTCTACACTGATCATTGTGCTGTCATATATTTTATTTGTGTTGCACTTTTCAACAGATATAATAAATCTGTATTAAAAATGAGACTAAGCAATACATTATGAATATTAAAAAAATACTTAACTAATTTATAATGTGTGATGCTTCGTTTAGGTATTTTTGTGGTGCACTATGGCCACTTAAAACATAGAACCTGTCTAGCATGCCCTGTGCTTTCTTCTGGATCAGAAGGGCAAGCTCTATACGCTAAAAATGGTAGATACTAGATGTGATAAGACTTTCACCTGACTCCTTTCGATCAAGCACTGATATGGCTCTATTCCTGCATCTTCCAAGATTGCCTAGCTTGATGTATACAAATTCTTATGAACAGTTATCATACTAAAGGTCTTGCCCAAAGAGTGATTTCTTTCTTTTGACAAAATCTACTTCAGAAACCTGGCCAATAAGATCTTATTGTGGGCTATGTGTTTCGCACAAAATTCTAAAAATTATTTTTGTCATCATGAGGGACTCTTTTTGGATCAGTCTTTATCTGGCCCAGTGATTAGTGCTGCTGCAGTATCTATAGATTCTATTGTCCAAGATACACTAAGCGTGTAGTTAGAACAGTCTACTCATATTAGCCTAGGTTTTTCTAAAGGTACGTCGAAAAGACATACATGTTTGGTTAAATGGTGACCCTGAATTCTCTGTCTGTGTGAGACCATGCCTTAATATCCATGTTGTTGGAATAAATTTTTACAATACCTCAAATAACATAATACCAAATAAACGGATCCTGCCCTATCATGCCTTCACAGTGATATGAAAGATGAAGAACTGTTTCATCTGATACACTGATTTGCTGTACCATCTCATGGATAAGAAATGCAACACTTGATCAACAGAACCTTTTACATTTCATGAGAAGAATACCTGTAATGCCCTTTTATTTCTAATGATACAAAAAGCAGAAAATGTGTTGAAAACTAAAGCCTATAATTGTTTGCCTCCAAGGGAACAATTCAGGAATTTTAAAGCATATTTAACTCCTTATGTCAATTGTAGAATTCGAGAAATTAACAAAGCAGTTGTCAGTTTAAAATGAAGGTGCTAAGGGCAATACATGTGTATTTTTTGAAGGGAAACCATTATGCTTCTGGAATTTCAGCATCTGAAAATGAAAGCTGCATTCATGTGGGTTTTTTAGTTAGGGTAGAGGGTATTGGAAAAGACTGCCACCCAGGAATGTCCATGTGGTAGGAAAAAGAGCCTGCTCTGCCCTTTCTTATGTAGTTCCTCTATGTTATAAGACCAGACCAACCTGTCATTAATGTGGACCCTCAAGTACTTGTAGGAGTGGAGCACCTCTACATCCACTGCTTGAATAGTGACTGGACATAGAGCCCGACGTCATCAAATGCTGCTTACATGAAAAGGCTGCTCCCTATACTAAATGTCCGAACGTTTAGATCCACTTCTACACACTGTCTTTAAAACAGTGGAAGCTAAAAGCCACTTTGAAGAAGATTTTAGTGTGAGAACTTTGTCCTTTTGTTTGGTTATGATTTTTTGGATTTGTATTTCTGGGGTTGACATATGGTTCTTTGTCTTTCATTGGTATTTTGACATTTTACCTTTTAAACTTTATTGATTGCTGCCTGCTACAGTTTACTTCTATCCATTTTTTGCTCTTTTCCATTTTGCCTCTGGACACTATTTCTCTCAAGGTATCCACAGCCGAAAACATCATCAACAAGCAAAGTTATGAATGTAATACTACAAGGAACAAGGAACAGACAACTACACCAGTTCCAAACAAATTAAATGAATAGCGTGATTAGCACAAAAATGCACCCAGCACCCCATAATCTTGACACTACAGAATTCGGAGGCATTTATGTTTGGTGTTAGGTGAGAAATATGACAAAATAAGGTTTTAGCTAACTCATGTTACTAATGCAGAAATTAAAATGATGGGAGTCCCAACCATGTCACCAAGCTCCCACACAATCACAGTTTCAGTTCTGACTTGGGTGCAGTCCAGTGGAAACCCAGATAGAGCCTACAGATGCTACACAGAAGACACCCTGGTTGGGAGCTCAACTAAAGCCAAATACTGTGAAGAGGCATTGCTATCTGCTTTGTTATCACTGTCATCGTCATCATGGGTTTATTGGCAATTGTTCAGGTTTACACACACTAGCTGATTGCCTCCTCAACTCTGTTTCCTCCACACTCAGTAGTTCTGGAAATCTGTTGAAATGAAACCTATCTGTTTTATATCATCTGACACTACTTCTAATCATGTCGTCTTCTGCCTCCCTCTATCTTGGTGCACCTGTTCACCTAATCGATACAATGCTTTTTGTCTCCACACTAAGGTTTTCTCTTTTTCTGTGACACTCAACTTATCTATGTGATTGTTCTCCTCTCTGTTCTTTCCACTTTTGTTTCATGTCCTTCATCGAGCCATGTCTCACTGCCAAAGACTGTACTACTCTGCACATAGGGTTCATTAGACTTTTCCTTTCAATGCCAGAGAGGATCATTTAGAAATCAGAATGGGGACAAGTATGAGAATATCTTCTATTCACCTCTCACCCTCACTATCAGTGCTATGCAACTAACATGTCACCTAAGTAGCAGAACGTCCCTATGTTTTTATAAACAAATATCATTACCAACATCTAAATTTACATTTACCACATCAGAATTCTTCATTTCTGCTTGCACACTTTCTACAAACAAAGATTGCACTTAACACCTCCCGACTACCCTTCGGACCCCAACACCTTTTATTCACTCCTTACTCCTTACTCTTTGCATTGGTCTTAAATTTCTCCCAAGAGTTTTGCCACACAATCTACATAACCATTAACACACTTCTTCCACATCTCCTGCCCTTTGTCTTCGACCATCACCGTTGTTTTCTCTGTATTTACCTTGAGGTCTTGATAGCATTGCTATTTTCTTTGTTTCATCAATAATAATAATTAAGGTCTGTGTGTGTCTGGTTCCTATGAACAATTAGATTGGTCCATTTGGCTTTTTGTGTGATTGGTCACTTTGGCTTTGGTGATGCGATTGAAGGAAGAAGTGTGATTGTGGGACACACAAGGAGGAGTGAAGGCATAGTAGCCATGCTGTGAATTGCCTATACTGTAAATGCAGGAAGTATAAAAGCAGACAGTTGGTGAACAAGGCACCTTGAAATCACAGTATAAGAAGCTAGCTTTACAGGAATGCAGTTGGTAGAGGGACTCGAGAGATTCAGACACAAAAAATGACTGTGGAAAGGTGCTTAAGGTACACGTAGGGCAAGAGATTCCAAATATTTTTAGATTCATTCTATTATATATCTTTGACAAGTAAAGTGGCTAGTAAAATATAAAAAAAAATTGGGCATTCATGTGCTGGTTTGACTGTTTAAAGAACCAGATGGATAGCTGTGCTGGCTGAAGGCCTGGCTGTTAATTTGGACATTTTACATATTTAAAAATTGTTAAATTCTTCAACCTTGTGCATAATATTGCCTTTCAGTCAGTTACTATTTGCATTTGGAAAGAAATGAAAAATGATGGGTTGCACTCAAAGTGGTCTAAACATTGCAGGATCTCCAGGAAGATCAAACGTTGAATTTATTTATTTTGTTTTGCTCTCTCTACAAGTGAAATGCCTACAATTTACATTGAATCACAATTGTTTAATCAAGTACTTAGACCTGGCCTTCCAAGCACTACTGTGTATGTGTGTTGATGATTAGCTGGTATTTAATGTGGTAACTCCTGCATGTACATACTGTAATGTTCTGTTAAGAACTGTGGCAGATTTTGCATCAGACAGTTTATTTGCACGGTGTGCACCCTGGTAGATTGATAGTGTGTGGTCTTGTGCAGAAACTTTGTTTACAGAAGTGTACAGAGAATGTCTAGGTGTGCCCCAGGCTTGCATTCCACTTCCCTGCTTCATACTAAAGGCAATCCTTCCCGGCAAGAAAGTCACGTGTTCACTTTAGTTGCCAAGGGGCCCTGTTAAAATGTGTTACACATCTTGCCAGGCCACAAGCTCAGCTGTAGTTGAATCGATCACGCTAAGAATTTGTTAGGACAGGTTTCCTTACCATGTGGGGGCATTTCCAGCTTTTAATCAGTGGCCTTGACAAAAACACACCGGTATCCATGGTGAACAGCTGATCGGTACAGCTTCAAAATGTTACTTACTATTTACCCTAAGGCTGTGGCGTGACATGATTTAGACTCAAATCCTTGGTTTAGCTAAGGTCATTAAAGCTAAAGTGATAATTGAAACCCATATTGTTATATAAGAAATATAACTATTGAAAGTTTATTAGTAAACTATTATTTGTATTATCTGTGGTATTTGGCAAGTACCTTTAGGCCTGTAAAAATAAAACAGAAGGTGGCAGCCTCAATTTCATCACTTACTTTCTGTGTGTCCCTTTACCTACCAGTTTCTCAGCTGTTGTAATAGGCAAAATTAGATTGTTTCTTTTACGATTTTCAACAGACATTTAATACTTATACTGAATTATGCATTTCCATATGTACATTTATGTATGAATGACTTTTCCAGATTATGTGATTTGGAAACTGGGGTTCCACTAGCGTTAAAATTGGGGAGGTTGATCTTTCAATGTATAAATAATGTAGATAAAAACTAACAAGATGGTTAAGTTTGCAGTGGGCACTAAATAAGAAGGAATGCCAGATACCATGGTTTTATCTGAAAAAAAAATCATTACTGATGCATCAGAACAGAATGCAAACTATGCATAAATATAGAAGAAGAACTTTAAGGTAAAAAAACATAGGTTTTGTGAGGTAGGAGTAAAAATATTAAACATAATTAGACAATGGAGACCTGACATTTGAAAGTATTATGCAGCATATTCATCATTGTCTATATCCTGAGAGTGTGCAGAAGTAATTATAGTAGTTGTGTTAACTGAATGTTGTGTTCCATACCATGATGTTGTGAGAAGAAGAGACAAGAGACATGGCAAGGGTTGGGGCAGCCACCCGTATCCTGGCTGCAAAAGTAAATGATTCATAACTGAGTCAAGTTTACACGACACAGTCCAAAACAGAACTGCCTTCCAGGGAAAAGGTGTGAGGCTTTATAGGAAGTTTGGGGGAAGTGATGTCGTCCTCGGGACCGGAAGTGATGTCGTCCTCAGGGCCAGAAGTGATGTCATCCTCGGGGCCGGGACCAGAAGTGATGTGTCCCGAGTCAGAAGGTGGCTCCTGGTGGGATTTTCCGGGAAAGGCCTGCAGGGAACTTAGAAAGAGGGTCAGTACACCCCGCTCCCCCCGGGCAGATGTATTATCATTCATCTCTAAGCCCTTCAGCCGCCTCCTATGCACACGTGTTTGGCAATGTGTACAGTGTAAATAATGTGATGTTATGATATTCAACACACTTGTGAAGCATCATCTATACTAATAAAAGGCAAAGCCTTCACTGACTCACTGACTCACCACTAATTCTCCAACTTCCCGTGTAGGTAAAAGGCTGAAATTTGGCAGGCTCATTCCTTACAGCTTACTTACAAAAGTTAATCAGGTTTCATTTCGAAGTTCTACGCGTAACAGTCATAACTGAATCATACTTACGTACATATATACGGCCATAGCCTGCAGCTCAGTCGCTGTGTTAGGCGGAGTTGCGTCACCCATCACCACGCCTCCCACGTAGTTGGCTGCCTGCCTATATTGCGTCCCCCATACCCACACCTCCCACATAATTGACTGCCTGCCCATATAAGGCCGTCCGTCAGCAGCAATCCAATAGACACGCTGCCACTACGAGGTGTTTGTCATGCCTAACACGAATACAATTTTCGCGAGATACAAGTTTAGTGAGAAGACGCAAGGTATAAACGAGACTTTTGATCACTTTGTAACGGAGTTAAAATTGCTGGTGAAGGACTGTGCTTATGCAAACGAAGATGAGATGGTCAGGGATAGAATAGTGTTTGGCACAAACTCAGCAAAAGTGCGAGAGAAACTTTTAAGTGCCAGGTCTAAGCTAACATTAAATAAAGCCGTAGACATCGCAAGATCGCATGAGATAGCAAACCTTCGATGCATGTACTCCGAGCGGCTCACGTGAACTAACTGTGAACACGAGCTGTTTATTGATGCAGTAAGAAAGGAACAACCCTCTGAATCTGAACAAGCCTTTGTAGACATATCAATAGGAAAGCAAGGTGTAAAGCTTAAGTTTAAATTAAGTTCATAGACACACTGCCGCTAAATATTCGCAGGCAAATCCACAACTTAATACCGGGAATGCCTGTTAAACATCTTAGATTCATGAGTACCGATTTGGGTAGTGAACACTTCGATGAATGAAACCTGTTATCTTTACAACGGTTGACAAACACGGAATATAACTTGAACACAACAGATCCTCCAAATATGAACCTGATTGAAAGAAATAATGATAATCAAATCCTTGATGACAGCAACACTCATAACAGTCACAAAACAATTACATTGACAATCATGTTACGTTATTTTTAAAATGTTTCCTTTTCTTTTTCATAACTTCTTTAACACACTACTTCTCTGCTGCGAAGCGCAGGTATTTTGCTATCTGTAATATTGTATGCACTTTTGATCTGTGTATTACAAAAAAAACATATATATCAGTGCCAGAGAAAGGCCATGTAATATTGTTTTAGTACCTTTATATTCTAATTTTCTATTTTGGAATTTTTAAAGCATTTTTATCATGATTTATTATTTTTATTGGTGTGCCCAATGCCTGTCACATATCTATTGATTCATCATTGCTTGCTTAATTAAGTTTGCAGCATGCTGTTGATGGCATGTGTGTGCTAGATTTTTTTTTAACTCAAGTAACGTTCACTAGACTTAATTCAACTCAAGAAAAACAAGGAAAATTTAGCAAGTTATGCAGAAATTTTCAAGAAATATGCCTCAAGGATTTATATACAGTAGGAGCTCAATAACTTTTGTGAGTGTTCAAAGATAAATGTTATCTGTCATGTCATTTTCTAACCCTATAATCCATACCAGGGTAACAGGGGGAGCTGAAGCCTATCCCAGCCAGAACAAGGCACAAGGCAGAAACAAACCCAACACCAGTCCATTTCACGGTGAACACACACACATCCACACACCAAACAAACAAAAGGGCCAATTTATCATTGCCAATTCACAAAGCATGCATGTCTTTGGACAGTGGGAGGAAACCAGAGCACCCAGAGGAAACCCACAAAGACATGAAGAAATGTTTTCTGGTCCTGGTGATTTGTTATTTTACAGCCTATCTAAGCGGTATATCTCTGTCTACAATTTATATATAACTAAGTTTCTCCTTAGCGATTCTGGTTACAGCTGGGAAGTTATTAACTTCTTCACATGTGTAAACTTCAGAAGAAAGTTCAATTACATCTTCTACAACTCTGTCATGGTTAGTGCGATTTTCTATGCTGTGGTGTGCTGGGCTGGTAACATCACTTCAAGAGAGGCCCACTGAATCATCAAGCCAATTAAAAGGGCCGGTTCAGTTATGGGACACACTCTGGATGCCCCTGGAAATAGTAGCAAAGGACAACTGTGTACCGTTATTAAAAAATGCTGCACATCCTCTCTCTGACACACTCAATTGAGAACTATCAGGCAATGAATTATTCAGCAAAAACACTACTGTCGCTCCTTTATACCAACAGCAGTAGGCCTGCATAATGCTTCACTGTGACCATGACAGCCAAATCATAACTCTTTCTTCCTTTTAATTATCTATCTATCTATCTATTAAAATATTATGAGGATACTCTTTGTGTCATATTTTGCTTTTTCTGAAATATTTCTCACCAGCTTCTTTTTCTTCTTCTTTCAGCTACTCCCGTTAGGGGTTGCCACAGTGGATCAACTTCTTCCATATCTTTCTGTCCTCTGCATCTTGTTCTGTTACACCCATCACCTGCATGTCCTCTCTCACCAAATCCATAAACCTTCTCTTAGGCCTTCCTCTTTTTCTCTTGCTTGACAGCTCTATCCTTAGCATCCTTCTCCCAATATACTCGGCATCTCTCCTCTGCACATGTCCAAACCAACGCAATCTCGCCTCTCTGACTTTGTAACCCAAACAGCCAACTTGAGCTGACCCTCTAAAGTACTCATTTCTAATCCTGTCCATCCTCGTCACACCCAATGCAAATCTTAGCATCTTTAACTCTGCCACCTCCATCTCTGTTTCCTGCTTTCTGGTCAGTGCCACCGTCTCCGTCCTGTAAACCTTCCCCTTTCACTCTTGCTGATATCCGTCTGTCACAAATCACTCATGACACTCTTCACCAATATTTCTCTCCAGCTGCTTTCCTAAAATCCTCTTTAACTGTTGCTGTCATATACAGTGGCGTGCAAAGTACAGTAATCCTTTGCTATATCGCGCTTCAACTTTCGCCGGATTCTCTCTATATATAACATAGATTTTTCACTGCCTGACGGGTTTCCGTGGATAATGGGTCTTTTTTACTTCTGGTACATGCTTCCTCAGTTGGTTTGCCCAGTTGATTTCATACAAGGGACGCTATTGGCAGATGGCTGAGAAGATACCCAATCAGAGCACGCAGTTAAGTTCCTGTGTGCTGATTGGCTCAGCGACGGAGCGCCGAATTCGATTGCGCTGTGTTAACCAGGAAGTCTCATCTCGCTCATTCAGCATCAACGTTTTTCGCTGTGTAAACAATTAACTTTTGTGCTCTTTTGTGTTTATCTTTGTGCATAGTCAAGCCCTTCGTTATGGCTCCAAAACAATCTGTCTATCGTAATGGCTGTAACATATGTGATATTGGAGATGCTCAATATCTTTAAAATAATATTTAGGTTTTACTGTATATAAACAGTGTGTTTACATACATAATTTCAACGAATCTTACCTAATATCTAAGAGAATACAAAGGGTTTATGCTGTATAACTGTGCGGGAAATGTTTATAAGAGAGTTTATAAGGGCTTAAAATATATAAAAATAAGCATATGAACATATGGTTTTTATTTTGCGGATTTTCACCTTTTGCGGGGGTTCTGGAACGCAACCCCGCGATAAAGGAGGGATCACTGTATTCATTTTTCTTAAAAGTTGTCATCATTTTTTGCAAGACAAAAGATTTGTATTTTTAATATGAACTCTTAATGCTCATATGCCTAAATCAAAATAAATAGTTTTCTGTAAATATTTATCTGAAGAAGAAAATCTCAAAAATTACTGTTTGCACAAGGATTTATACTTCTATGCTTTGGAACCTCCAGGTGTCAAAAATGACACAAAGGTGACATTGATTTGACAATTAAGCATACTTAGGTACTACTTGTGAGTCCTTTTTATCTCTCTGGATATAAAAAGCACCCTTTGTAAGGTCCATAGTCTTTGTTGGACAATCACAGCAAAAATGAAGACCAAGGAGGAGAGTTTGAATGTCCTGTTAAGCACTATTGGATCCATTATTAGAAAGTTGAAGGTTCGTCGCAGTACCAAGACTCTTACTAGAACAGACAGTCCCTAAACGTTACAGCAACTGACAAGAGAGGCTACTTAAAATTTAACCATCTCTCTCAAAAGTCTTTAATGCTCTTTGGCTGAAACTGGAGAGAGGGTGCATGGGCACACAATTTCAAGAGCTCTCTATAAAACAGGCATCTACGGGAGAGTAACAAGAAAGTACCCATTCCTTAAGAAGTTCCAAAAAAAAAAAAGAACAACAACAACAAGAATTTATTTCTTGTATTTTCTAAAATCACACAAGGAGTGTCGCAATGAGCTTTAACAGGCACTGTTAATGACTCTCAAAACTGTAAAAAAATACCGTTGTAGGGAAATAAGAGTTGAAGAAATCTTGGGAAAGGTAATTTAGAGTGATACTTCTTTGCAGGTAGGATGGTAGTGCAATGGATGTCAATCAATGGAGTAAATACAATACACAAAAGTGAACACAAGTAATCCTCTTCACAGAGCTAGATGGTCAATCTATCATTGCCAACTCAAGAATACAATAGTATAATAGTAATAGTACAAACTACAAAGCAACATGCAAGAATAGATTATATCACTCACTAAATACAAAAGTATCACATATAAGAATACCAATTTGTTCAGAGTCCTGGAGACCTTGGCCAACAAGTTGCCTCCACCGTACTGGCCATTCCATAGCTGCATCAGTGCTGTGCTGGCCAGTCTGATGAAGGGATCCTTCTACCCGATGATTCCAGTGCTTCTTTATCTGAGATGACTTTTCCATAGGCAGGCATGCAACTTGGCAGTAGACTAGTGGCACCAAGTGTACATACAGTATAGCATTTGCTACAAAGCAAGAGAAAGAACCAGTTAAGATGTGAGAGAAGGTTTTATGGTTAGATAAGACCAAAATAGAACTTTTTGGCCAGACTGTAGCAATAAATTAACACTTCCTATTCCTCAAGAAACACCATACCTACAATGAAATATAGTGGAGGCAGCATCATGCTGTGGGGATGCTTTACATGTGCTGGGTCTGAGAATCTTGTCAGAATTGAAGGGGCAATGGATAGACATAAATACTGCAAACTATTGCAGAGAAAACTTTTCCAGTCTGCTATGAACCTATGGCTCTGGAGAAGATTCATCTTTCAAAATGACAATGACACTAAGTATAAGGCCAAAGTAACACTGGAATGGCTTAAAAACAGAAAGGTGAATGTTTTCGAATGGCCAAATCAAAGACCTGATCTTATCCCCACTGAGAATCTGTGGCACTATTTGAAAACTGCTGTCCAGAGGCGCTATCCCACCAACATAGAGGGCCTATATTACTTCTGCCAAAAAGAATGGGAAAGAATCACTACATATGTACCTCAAAAGAATTAGGATTTTTATTGCAGCAAAAGGGTTCTCAACAAAGTATTAATGTGTTGGGCTTGAATACTTGTGCAAACGCTAACTTTTCTTATTTAGTTAAATATCTACAAAAAACAGTTTATTTTGGCTTTGGAAATGTATTTTTACAGCATAAAAGTTTTTAGCTACTTGTTTTTCTACCATGGAATTCTCTTTAATGTTTACTGCTTATATGTCCCAAAATAAAGAGACAACAAGAACATAAAGAGATGTGGATACTACACCACATACATGGTAATCAGACAAATAATCAATATGTCTTTATGACACAAGTTCAAAACAGAACTGAGGTCACATAGAAAAGATGGGTGTTATATATTTGAAAGAAAGGAAGAGGAGAGTTCATAGGGACCAGAACTGGAAGTGATGCTTCTAGGAAGCAGGTTCTTCTGAAGGAGTGTAGAGAAAAACAGGAGAAATTGTTAGGGTACAGTGTCAGGCCCTGGTCCAACTGAGAAACACATTCATTTGAGCCTGCAAATTGTTTCCCATTTGCATGTGTGTGATAATGTAAAACACTTTTAAACCCGCTACACATCTCAATTGTTCTTACATTTAAAAGCTTATTTCGGTTTATCTTATCTAGGCTTTTCTGCACCTGCTGAAATTGGGTCCTACTGAAATTAAACATAACTGTTTTAGTTTTTGAATATATACTCTACAAAACAGTGTCAAATGTATTATGTTATGGTTACTTGATCCAAATGGTATAATCACATCTATTCTGTCCTGATTATCATTAAATGCTAACTCTAGACTAGCTACCCCACATTAGTGCTTTAACATAATCTGTTAAAACACCTTTTCTTGTGTCCATTTTCTTATATTCTCATTTCTCCTACATAATTTACGGCTAGTCAATAACCAAGCAGTCATAAATTTTAATAAGGATAAATGGTGCTAGAGTCTTGTTTCTTTATCAGTAAATATTTTCCTTGAATTCAAATTTTCATGCGCCTGTAATACAAATATGTTCAGAAAATGTAAGCAGAATTATTCCAGAGTTATTCCTCTGTTAGATTTTGACTCTCAAAGCCATAGCCAGCACTAGGCTAAGACCGAGCACCAGCTTAGGGGCGCCATGTTTCTGGGGCACCAAGGCATATTCAAGCACCACACTCTGCTCTTCTGTCGAATGTTATTATAATGAATTTTAGTGTAACTACAAGAGGATCTGCCTCAAACCTTTAACAGCACATACAAATATGAATGTGCACTGATCTCCAATGGGGGCCAAGCTCTTTAATATCATATACAAAAATAGACCTGCTCAGATCTACACAGGTAGGGCATCCACCCACAATAGCCTAGGGGTGCTATGTACCCTTGAGCCAATCCTGCTCAAAGCATTATGTATCTTGTTGCAACTGAAAAATTCAAATAATAAATATGGTGGATAATACCAGATTTGTATTTTTTAATATTATAGTGTTAGTGTGCTTTTTAGAAGTCAGTTTAGTTTTCAAATGGCACAAATTGTTCAACAAGGAAATGGCATTAACAAAAATATTGCCCAATTCAGGGCACCGCAATTCCAGAAAGTAATAACTTATCCTGTGGAACCAAAATTGATAACAGACTTGACTATGTAATTTAGGTGTATATATCAATATATAAACAAAGTATATTAATCACTGCCAGTTGTAATAGAAAAGCCTTTATTTATGGAAGGCAACGGCAAGAGTATACTCATCTATTAAACTATTAATACAAAGTAAGCCTGTCAAAAGTGGATTTCAGTGAGCCATTGACAGTATCTCACAAATGCTGTTGGTGGTGTTTAAAGATAACTGTAGTGTTTTTTTTTTTGTATTTTGGGTCCAGTTTCTAAGTGCTTATCAAAGTAGGTGGGTGCTCATATATTGACTTAATGGGACACTGATTATTTAGTAAAGTACGCCCCTCTTGGTAATGAACCTTCTTATCTAATATAAATACCTCCTACAATGAGTGCTTAGCATGCTCACACCTTGCTATTATCACTATTTCATTTATAATGTCTTACATTTTGCTGTTATCACCCACAGTTCCCACACAGGTGTACTTTGTGATAATATGAGATATAAACTATGCTCACCAAGGGTAACTCTCTGATACAAATCAGTGGATTGAATGTAATTTTGCATTATTTCATGTTTCTTACAACATACCATACCCTGAGCAGGGTCATAGGGGGGATAGAGCCTATCCTAGTATGCGCAAAAACACACACACACTTGGGCCAATTTTGTACTGACTGTTGATTTCCACAGTTCCTTATTGATTTTGCTTCTGATCCTTCTGTCTTGCTTTGAAAATTTGGCTATAAGTCAAATCTTCTGTCCTATAGTTAATTTTAATTTTACTCTTACAGCTCACATGGCTCCAGCAGAAGCATAGCACATTAAGTGGCCACCTGATACTGGCAATTATTCTGTCAAAATGAAGGGTTATTAGTTACATTATGGAAAAATGTTTTTTCGAGTACAGGGCTACAGAAAGTATATTGGTACATCAATGGAGTCAAGGCAGGAATTGGAGTTGGACAAGTTTATCTCAGTGTAAGAAAAATGAATGATTGAGAATGCTGTTGGTAGCATACAGGATGGACGGGCACCCTGACTGAGAGCATGGATGGTTGCTTACCTGAATGGGAGGCTCAGAGAGGAAGATGCCAGACCCAACAGAGACTCCACCAAGTGGAATAGATGGACAGAGAAGATTTCTTACCTGGATGGGAGGCCCTGGGCAAATGGACGTGGGCCCCGACCGGACATGATTCCTATACCTTTCCTGGATGGGAAAAAAGAAGAAAAGGACAAGGAAGGACTGCCTCTGAGGGGTGTTTATTCCCCCAGGCGTTCCCATTTGGAAACCAGCAGGGAATGCTGGAATTTGTAGTCCGGCAGGACAGCCCTCCTTGGGTCTATTGGTGCCGCACGAGGGTGCTGGAGGGAGATCTTCTTCTTGCTATATTAGACTTCCGTATTACCGTAAGTATTTCCAATAGGCAGCAGCCCAAGCACCGGAAGTACTCCGTGGTCCTCAATAAAAGGGGCCGCACTCTCTTATCTAGGCAAGTCAGAGCTGGGAGGAAGGAAGGCAACAATCAACTGGAGGAGGGCATTGCAGTGAAGAGAGGAGAGAGTAATTGTGGAAGAGAGAGAACCTGTGCTTTGTGTTTTTTGTTAGTTTTGGAGGTATTGTGTTCAGTAAACAACCTTTGATTCGAACCATGGACTCTGTTCTGTGTTTGTATTTGAGGTTTGGAGCTTGCCGACGGCCCGGTTCCATCACAATGTGCAGTTGTCCAAAAGCTGTTGGCCCATATTGCAAGGGATTACTGAATGATGCATGGTGGTCACTGATGTATGTGACGGCTGGTTACACAATCTGCCAGTTGTATCACTGAGTTGTTCCATTAGCCTTAATGCATTAACTTTGCCAGTATTGTCCCCATCACCTGTTCACCTCTGCTTGGAAAGCAGGAGCACTGGAATGTTGGGTTGATCATCCTGCCTCACAAAGTCTAATCAATAGGCTCCATCAAAGTTACCCCATTGTTTACATAACTGGGGAAAAGATTGCTGAGGAATTCCTGGTGTCCTGTGTTGTGGTTGTCAGGATGGACCACTATTTAATTAAATGGATTGACAGTGCTTTTCAGCATGTTATAGAAATTAAACCAAACACTGCTTTGAGCAAAATACCAAACTTTAACAGATTACTTATCAGGGGAACTGAGCTTGGTAAATTTGGTGTTAATAATAAAACTAGACTTAATGCCAGAGAATTCATGAAGAAGGCTTATTAAGAACTATGTTTTCTTGTTGGTTCTTTCTTTTACAGCAAAGTTTGGAAACTACTTTAATTGTGCAGCCATCTTTATACAGTAGTATGGTTGCCTTCATGCCACTGGGTACATGACATGTACATCATTTTCATTGCAAGCATGTAGTGTCATTGAAACCAGACAAACAAAACAGAAGAATTTATGCAATCAAGAACACAAAATGACAACATCCATGAAAAGTTAACATGAAAAATGGTGACCACTCGATATTGCCAAAGTAAAAGTATAAAATATAAAGCATGACAAAAGGCCTATCATCTTCTGAAAGGTGTATATGTGTACTAAATGTACCGTGACTTGATCTTGTCTAGTTATTGCCTTTTTCTTATGAGCCCAAACACCTTTAGTGGCAGCTTGAAGGATCATGTAAACCATTGTGTTCACCTGCCCATAGTAATACATGCTGGAACACTACTTCCAGTGCAACTATTTGAATTTGGTTGCTGGAAGATTACGTTCTGAGCATAAGGGATCCTGTGTTTCAGTATGTTACTTGTATTCAATATATCAATATGTAACTGATGCCAAAGTTTCCATTTTCTGTCATCATGCATATTTATTCATTTATTGTTTGTTATTCCATCTCTCATCCGTCTAAATTGCTTAAAATTGTTTTTTGCCTTCATTGGAAATATAGTGCTATTATTTTACCTTTGCAAGTTTCAGGCTTTTTTTTTACACTTTTTTTTCAGCATATGAAGTAAAATTACAACTAAAGTGATATATTTTTTCTATTTTGATGAAAATATGCTATAGGAAACCAGTTTGCAAATTATCTAAAATAATACAAGGCATTGATCAAGTGTTTGTTAAATTAAGGCATGAATGTACAGCTAAAACAACTATTTCCCTGTGCATGATTTTGTGTTAATGTATAATTCCAGATTTCTCACCATCGCAGGGTAGCAGTTTTTTTTACATGCATAAAGTGGAATTGACAGTTATAAATAACATGACAGTGTGTACCCATCCACAGTGAGACATACATTTATATAGACAAAACTCTTTTTTTTGCTACTAGAAACTGCACTGGATTGGGGAACCAATTAAATTTTGGAATGAAAAATAATCTGTGGCGTCTCCCTCTACAAATAGGAAATCTTTACACACACACATAAACAATCATTCATGCATACATTCAATATATATTAGTTTTTACCTTTTGATTATATATTACATTTCACACGAAGAGGGGGCATGAGCTTCCTCGAAAGCCTGCATATTGTAATCTTTTTAGTTAGGCAATAAAAGGTGGATTTGTGCTTGACTTCTCATTGCATTCATAATGGCTAACACAGTAGAACAGCCTGCTACTACATTTTAAATAGAACATTTAGCAGTGAAGATTGTCTCAAAAAATGTCTCTGCAGTTAAGAGGGCCACTGATTAAAATATTACAACAAAAAAAATTATTAAGACATAGTGTAGATATTAATTTTATATTTTTTTTATTAATGTATTTTAAGCCCTGGCACTCAGAGTTTAATCTGTTAGCCTAGTAATGAAATGTTTTTCAGTTACATGCTGAGTCAGGCAGAAGACTGTAAGGGAGCCTTAAAACTCCTTATGTGTTGACGTAACTTATTACTTGTTTTTTTTTTCTTTAGCCAAAAGGTGCTCTTTTCTGAATAAACCTCATTCAGATCTTACTGAAAGTGTAGATAGATAGGACTTTATTAAATAGAAGTTTATTTGTCCCAAGGGGAAAATGAGTTTTTTTGCAGAAGCTCTTTAAATGTGCGCTTATTAAGCAGCCAACAAGTTCTAAGGTGAGTGATATTTCTTGAGATGAGGGGTTCGTTATGTGCACTGATGTCTCTCACTCTTTGTCTGCAGCAATAAAGAAGAAAAGCCATAATACACCTGCCTTCCTTCCGGTCTCTCAAAATGACCACCATCACATACAACGAAATATCCGTGATGTCACTTCTGGTTCCTGCACGGTGATGCCACTTCCGATGACATTACTTCTGGCCCTGCCATGATGTTGTCACTTCTGGCCATTCCCAATGACGTCACCTCTGGCCATTCCCGATGATGTCTCTTCTGTTTTGTCATTTCCTTCTGCCATGTTTTTCATTTTGCTATATAAACGCCATTTTCCTGACTATATGTGTCGAATGTGATCAGTTTTTTGATTTATTTTGACCTTTTTTTCTCATATTTGTCCAACAATATACGGGACATTCCCCAACTCTTTTTGAGTGTTACTTTGTGGCTTATTTCTCTACAATACATAGATTGATAGACTAACACACTATGGTCTGAACACACCAGAATGACTAAAAAGGAATAGAATTAAAAAGAAAGAAAAGTTCTGACTTGGCAGTCACAGTCAGAGTGAGGCTTTATATAGGGTGGTCCAGATCTAATTATGCAATTTTCATTATGCTATAACTTATTAAGTTTATTACATAGAAAATCACCCGAAAAATCCCAGACCATTGAGAAGTGTGTGAACTGACGACATGAAGAATTGTCTTCGTGCCGAACTGGAATCATCCCCACATAAATCAAAGTCATCCAGACGATCCGGATCTGCATAATTAGATCTGGACCACTCTGTACAGACGTATTGCTTTTGGTATAAAGGAGCCACTGTTGTGCTTCTTGACATACTTCTGCTGAATAATTTGTTGGCTGAAAGTCCTCTGTATTAGTGTGTCAGAAAGAGGATGTGCAGCATCTATAATAATAAAAGGCAAAGCCCTCACTCACTGACTGACTGACTGACTGACTGA
>JANRMT010015577.1:2712-13625 GCA_026402145.1 Polypterus bichir lapradei | reverse complement strand
TGGCAAAATGTTTTCACAGAGAAGCCATCTTCAGAGCCACCAAAGAAGTCACACAGGGGAGAAGCCATTTTGCTGTTCTGAATGTGGCAAAAAGTATTTACGGAGATGCGATCTTCAGAGCCACCAAAGAATTCACACAGGGGAGAAGCCATTTTGCTGTTCTGAATGTGGAAAAAAGTATTTACACAGAAGGTCTCTTCAGACCCACCAAAGAATTCACACAGGGACAGGAGAAGCCATATTGATGATCTGACTGTGGAAACGATTCTTGCACCATAATAGTTTACTGATACACATTAAAATTTACTCGGGACAGAAGCCGCATTGCTGCTTTGAATGTGGTAAACGATTCTCTCTCGGTCGTTCTCTTTAGAGACGCATTAAAACCCACACAGGATAGAAACTGCATTTCTGTTTTGAATGTTGCAAAAAGTTTTTACAAAGAAGCTGTCTTCAGAGATTTCAAAGAATTCACATAAGAAAGAAAAAAAATACAGAACCTTCCCCAGAGTACAATATGCTAAGCAGCAGAAAAAGAATTCACAAAGTTTTATGAAAACAAAAAATAAATTAGGGAAACTACAAGTAAAGTGGTACATCCAACAGCCTCATGTAGAAACAAAACTTACTCACGCATGGCTTATGTGGGGTGAACTACAACCAAAATTTGAACACCTAATCATAGCAGTGCAAAGCAGTGGATTGGGCACAAGGTGGTTCAGATCATAAATACAAAAAAGTTGCAAAAGATAATCCAGAAATGTCCCTTCTACTAAAGAGAACTGGAAAGAGTCACACGTCTCGTTGCTGGGTGCGAGGTACTGATTGCTGAAGGATTATACACTGCACAACACAACAGCATGGCCACGCTCATTCGCTGGAAACTCTACAAGAAGTACAACTTACCGGCATCACAAAGACACTGGGACCACAACTCGGACCGCACAATGGAAAATGAGGAGGTGCAGATCAGTTGTAGCACAACAATACTAACTGACTGAAAAATAGAGGCAAGAAAACCAGACTCAGAAAACCATGGATAACAGAAGTATTAGTTCCTAGTGACTATTCAGTCCTGAGAATGGAGAGGCAAGAAAATTACAAGAAATGCAGTCTGAGATATGACAAATGAAATATGGGACAAAAAAAAAAGTTCCTGTTGTTCTAGGATCAGCAGGACTGATAAAGAAAAATCTTCAGGCCTTTACAGAACTGCAAAAAGAAGCCTTATTAGGAACAATGGAGGTTCTACACTGAGTCCTTGTGGGAAACTTACGAGAGTGAGAAGTTCAGTATTACAATGAGACTGTCCTGACTAAAGAATGAAGTTCACTCCTGTTTTGATGGTAAGCACACCAAGAAAATCTGGAAAAATTAAACCTGAGAGAAGCTGAATTGTTGTTCTGAATGTGGTAAACAAATCAGGCACAGAAATACTCTTCTGATGCACATTGAAATTCACGCAGGAGAGAAGCCATATGGGTTTTCTGAATTTGACAAACCGTTTACATGGAGAAACAACCTTTTGGATACAAGAGCAACATTTTCATACAAACAGTGTAGCTCAAACTGGTTTACAAGATATAATAAGAAGGAATATAAAACTTAAACAAGATTAGGCAATAATACTATACAGTATGTAACAAAGAAAAAGGAAATGTCAAATGGCTAGCAGGACAGAAAAACACAACAGTTCCAGTTAGGCTGAAGAAAATTAATATGCAGGGGATCCAAGGCAAAACTACTAAAATACTGCCAGGACACCACTGGGCATTCTACCTAAATCAGTCCTCATGGTTCACATGCTTCACATGACGAATTTGATGATGATGGCCATGTGGACACCTGGGACACTCGCCATTCGATCCATAAACACAAGGCAGTGTGGTATGTTGATCAGGAGGTGGTGGAGCACATCGTCACCACAGAAGAAATGGGGAAGACAGCAGAGAACAGTACAGATTAATATGGAACTTCACAATCTAGAGGAAAATGAGAATTCAATGCCCATATAGACTAACAACAATACAACTAAAATGCAGCTACGATAAAGCCACTTTAAAATAATAGGTTTTTATCATTTTTTTTATTATTATTATTGTTCTACAGTATTAGTCTGGTGAATTTCTATTGGTAAAGTATTTTAAATTTTAGGTGTGTAACTGCAAAAGGCCACCTCACTAAGTCTTTTTGGATTGACTCTTGAAATTTTAAGCAGACCTTCATTTGAAGATATGAGGTTATGACTGAGAGTGTAACAGGACAGACATTCTAAAATGTAGGACTGGGTGAGATTATTTAAGGCTTTGTAAACCATTACAGGCGGTCTTCTACTTACAAACAGGCTCCGTGCCAAGTGGCTGTTGGTAAGTCCATTTTGTTCATAAGTCCAGTACGTGTTGGTATGTGTCAATAAGTGTTTTAGTTTCAGACACCCCTTGATTTGGACATGTAAACAATTTTTTTTTCAGTAGTTTTTAATGTTCTTTTAGCAGCTTACACGTATTATACATGAAATAAAGATTATAATAACAAGAATAAATTCTTCCCACCCCTGCTGCCACCACTCGGCAGACATGCAAATTATCCTTAAGTGCTGATTTTGTACGTAGGGGACTATCTGTTGTAGTATTTTTAAAGTCGGTTCTAAATGACACGGGTAACCAATGTAACGATGTTAAAACTGGTGAAATGTGCTCAGTTTTTCTTTTTCTAATTAAGATTCTTACATTTTGCACTTACTGTAACTGATTGATATCTTTCTTAGGTAGTCCTAACACACACACACACACACAAATATATATGATTAAAATAGTTAAAAGTGAAACTTGTATATTCAATTCATTCATTACACACAGACTGTATTTCAAATGTTTATTTCTTTTAATTTTGATGATTATAACTGACAACTAATGAAAGTCCCAAATTCAGTATATATATATATATATTTAGTAATCAACTTTAAAGTGGGTTACGCCCTCCCCCCAAATGAATAATCATAAGTCTCTTCGTGTACCTCAATATCGGTTGAAGTTTACACTGTCACGAGTACCTAACTCTCTGGTTTATTGGTGAAGAGAAAATGTAGCTGCGTTTTCCCAAAATTACCAAAGTTCAGCAGCTTCAACTCAAAAATGGGATTCAACAAAAGCCTGACGTGCAGAAATGATTCCACAGACAAATATCTCTGTTTTTAAAAGTTTAGTTAAGTTTCAAAGTAAAACAGTTCAAACAAAAAAGAGGAAAATTAAAATAGCGAAAAAGAGAAAATTAATGTTAAGAAAAGTTCAATTCTAAGCTTAATCTTGTTACATCTCAAATCGTTACTTCTTAGTTAACATTTCTGGACCATTTCAAAACGGTCAGAAAACTGTATGTTTATCCCATTTCTAAGCTTAAAATGGGTCTTTCAAGTCTCTCTTTACTGGGACCTGTTCTAAACAAACTGAGCTTATTACCACACTGTTTCACAGTTATAGTAAGAAGGTTCTATCTCTTGCTAACTTATAGGGGGAAAAGACTATACCATAAGCTATGACTATGAAAAGAATTAATATTCTATTTAAATTAAGAAAACATTAATATAAGTTTAACTCAAAACTTTAACTTTCTAAGATTGGCTCTTACATTTCCGGCCCCTAATTGGCTATGCAGGAGCAGAGACAATTACTATACTTCAATATGAGCCAGTTAACTTTATATTAACTATTGTTTTCAATTCACTAGGAATAACACTGCAAACAAGCATTTTAAAAATTTCATATTTCAAACATTGGCTGTTTCTTGAAGCAGGCACAGTTTATTCACGGGTCTGTCTGGTGTGCTATTTTTGGTCTGCACACAAACTCTTCTGACTGCACCTTTGGCATCTGGCATTGTCTTGATGACTCGACCCATTACCCAGGAATTGCGAGGTGTAGCTTTATCTACAATTAGAACAACGTCTCCTGGTTCAAAATTTCTTCTTGGTGTAAGCTATTTTTGACATTCTTGAAGCATTGGCAAATACTCTTTTGTCCATCTTTTCCAAAACAAATCAACATGTACTGAATTCGTTTCCAGCGTCGTCTTGGGTATGGTTCATTTTCTGAAATGAGTTTAGGTGGTATTTCAGGTTTTGTCTTCAGTAATAACAAGTGATTGGGTGTGAGTGGTTCTAAATCATTCGGGTCATCTGATGCCTTTGTAAGGGGTCTGTTATTGAGTATTGATTCCACTCTACACATCATTGTGGGAAGGTTTTCACCATCGAGTGTTTGTTGGTTTAGTGTTGAATTTAATATCTTTCTTATGCTTCTGATTTGTCTTTCCCACACTCCACCTTGATGAGAGGCTGATGGTGGATTGAAAATCCATTTGATTTGTTCTTGCATCATAGCGTCACTGATTTTTTTTGTGTTCCAATCTTTTAATAGCTTCTCATAGCTCTCTTTCTGCTCCAACAAAATTTGTTCCATTGTCTGAGCGCATGATTTTAACTTGTCCTCTTGTATCCGTAAATCGGAGTATGGCTTGGATACAAGAATAAGTGTCTAGGCTATGTGCGATCTCTATGTGCGCAGCTCTGGTTGTTAAACATGTGAAGATCACTCCGTACCTCTTGACTAGACTTCTTCCTCTTTTGACTAGAAAGGGTCCAAAATAATTGACTCCAACATTAGTGAACGGTGGTTGGTTTGGTGCTAGGCAATCTTCTGGCAAATCTGCCATTTTTTGCTCACCTACTTTTTCATTGTATATTCTACACGTTAATAATACATTTTATTTATAGGCGCCTTTCAAACACTCAAGGACACCGTACACTTACACAACACCCAACACACAATACAGTACAGTGTTACATAGAGAAGGCAAGTTTAAAAAGATGAGTTTTAACTGAAGACTTAAACAGAGAGAATGAATTAATGTTTCTAATCTCAGGAGGCAGTGCATTCCAAAGTCGGGGGGCAGAACGACTGAAAGCTCTGATCCCCATTGTGGAAAGACGAGCAGAGGGAACAGTCAATTTAATTGAGGAGGATGATCTAAGAGTACGGGAAAGGGTGACAATGTGAAGAAGGTTAGACAGGTATGGGGGGGCTAAATCATGAATAGCTTTAAAGGTTAGCAGAAGGATTTTAAACTCGATGCGGAACTTGACAGGGAGCCAATGAAGTTGATGCAGTACAGGAGTGATGTGGTGAGTAGAAGGAGATCTCGTGATAATACGGGCAGCTGAGTTCTGGACTAATTGAAGTTTGTGAAGAGTTTTTTGAGGGAGACCAAAAAGAAGAGAATTACAATAGTCAAGGCGAGAGGTAACAAGGCTATGAACAAGAACTGCAGCAGAGTGAGGGGTGAGAGAGGGGCGGAGACGATTGATATTACGTAGATGGAAGTAGGCAGATCGTGTAATAGTATTGATGTGTGAAAGAAAGGAGAGGTTATTATCCAAGATGACACCAAGACTTTTGGCCTGAGAGGAGGGGGATAGAGTACAGTTATCAATTATAATAGAGAAATTATGAGATTTGGATAATGTGGATTTTGTACCAATAAGAAGGATCTCTGTTTTATCACTGTTGAGTTTAAGAAAATTAAATGTAAACCAGTTTTTGATTTCGGCCAGACAGTCAGTAAGGGTGGTAGGTGGGAGGGTGATTGTGGGTGAAGTTGAAAAATAAAGCTGGGTGTCATCTGCATAACAGTGGAAATGGATATTATATTTCCTGAAAATATTGCCCAGAGGGAGGAGATAGATGGTGAACAGAAGGGGGCCCAGGACAGAGCCTTGAGGCACTCCTGAGGTAACGGATACAGAGTGAGATGAGAATGATTTGAGCTGTATGAATTGGGAGCGGCCAGAAAGATAGGATGTGAACCAGTTATAGACATTGTGGGTGACACCAATGGAAGATAGTCTATTGAGAAGAATGGAATGAGAAATGGAGTCAAAAGCCGCACTCAAATCAAGTAGTATGAGGATAGAGAGTAAGCCGGAATCTGCTGCCATAAGAAGATCATTAGTTATTTTGATTAATGCCGTTTCTGTACTATGGAGTGGGCGGAAACCAGACTGGAATTGTTCATACAAGTTATTCAGGGTTAAGTGAGAGTGGAGCTGATTGGCTACCACTTTTTCTAGAATTTTGGATAAGAAAGGTAGGTTAGAGATCGGACGCAGGTTGTTAAAATTAGATGGATCGGCGCCGATTTTTTTTAAAATTGGGGTTACTACAGCAATTTTGAATAAAGCAGGAACAATTCCAGTTGAAAGTGAAGAATGGATAATAGCAGATATAATATGGAGCAAAGATGGAAGGCAGGCTTTGACAAGTGATGTAGGTAAGGGGTCAAGCAAACAGGTGGATGACTTAGAATGAAGGATTATATCTGATATCTCTAAAGTAGAGGGAATTTGAAAGAGAGTAAAAGGGTGAGTAGATGGGAAGAATTCAGGAGGAGTAGTGTGAGCAGATTGCAAAGCAAGGTAGTGGTGGATACTCTCGATTTTGTTCATAAAAAATGACATCAGAGAATTACAAAAGGCATAAGAGTAAAAATGTGATGGCCACAAATCAGGGGGTTGGGGTGACATGTTTGATGAGTGAGAACAATGATTTAGTGTTGCCTTCATTCATGCTGATTATATTAGAACAGTAGGCAGATTTAGTTTGATTAATACAATCCTTATAATGTGAAAGAAGGTGGAAATACATATCTTTGTGAACCGCGAGCCCAGTTTTTTTATAAAGTCGCTCTAATTGCCGGCCTTTCGCTTTCATGAGATGAAGTTCCGGCGTAAACCAGGGGGCAGAGAGGGAAAATGAAACAGACCTTGTTTTAAAAGGGGCAAGAGAATCCAGAATATGATGAAGGATGGTGTTATAATGCAAAATCAACTCATCAGCGGTAGTTAAATTAGAAGTGGCAATATATGCTTCAATACTGGATCGAACAGAGTCCAAGTTAATGTTCTTGATATTGCGAAAAGTTATTGTGCGGGGTAGCTTCGGGATAGATATAGAGAGTTGAAGATTAAAAGAGAGGAGAGAGTGGTCAGAGAAAGGCAGTTCATCAATTGTATAATCGAGAGAAGAGACACCAGAGCAACAAATTAAGTCCAAAATGTGTCCTTTTGAATGAGTGGGGACCTTGGTGAACTGTTGGAGGCCAAAGTTCTCCAGGCAGGACATAAAGTCTCTAGTAAGAGGGTTATTTACATTGTCCATATGAATATTGAAGTCACCCAGCAAGATAATATTAGGGGAGATAATGACAAGCTGAGCAAGAAAAGCAGCAAAGTCATTTAAAAAGTCGCTATTCGATTTAGGTGGACGATAAACAGCAGCGATGACGGTAGGCGAAGATCCAGGTAACTTGCAAACAGTACATTCAAACGAGTTGAAAGCAGGGACAGACATCGGCAAAACGTTCCACTTTTCGCGGTATAACATCGCGAGACCTCCTCCGCGGCCAATGCCGCGAGGTTGACAGATGTAAACAAATCCCGGCGGAGTGGATTCATTGAGTTCGGAAAAGTCATTAGGTTTTTGCCAAGTCTCAACCAAACAAAGGAAATCAAACTTACGATCAACGAGGAGATCCTGAACAAGAGACCCCTTGTTCGTAAGTGAGCGAATGTTCAGTAATCCGAAGTTGAAGGTGGTAGTCCCATGGGTCGTAGAGGTGTTAGCCGACCTAGTTAAGCTGGCAAGCACACTATGGTCGACAACCCGATCAGCGCGGCGAGGAAGACGGCGAAAGTTGGACCAGAAAGACTTTATTGCAGACGAGGGATCCTGATGGACCGTTCGTCGGGATCCACGATGAGTGTATCTCCGACGTGGTTGAAAGATGATGTCCGAATGGAAATGCAAAAAAGCAGGAGGAGGCGTTAACATGGAGGGACACAGCCGGAGAAGTTCAACAGCAGAATACTGGAGCAATCCCAACGCAAACCGATGAACAGGCAGTAGGAGAGCCCAGATGATCATAAACCAGGCAGTAGTCCACATATTTTGTCAGCGTCAGGGTAAGCAGACCCAAGACGATCAAACAGAGCTGCAAACAAACAAAGTTTTACCGGTGAGCAGCGGCAGCCAAACGCGCCAGCGTCCACTCAACCGGAAGTGATACATCAACGTGCAACGTTGTGCACTTTGAAATTATTTTTCTGATAGCCGAATTCGCTTGAGGTACCCAATATTTCTGGCGTAACTGTGTGAGCACATAGTTGCGCCCACAATGTCCGATACGTTTATGGATGTGCTGCAATATGAGAGAAGCAACATGTGAATGCTTGTGAAGGATTGCAGAATGTTTAGCTTCTTCTGGCATTGCAGCTTTGCAGAGTCTTCCTCCAACTCTTAGTATTCCATCTTGTATGATCGGGTCAAGTTTATAGATCTGACTGTTCTTTTTAACACAAGTCTTTTTCTTTAGAATTTTTAATTCTTCTGGAAATTCTTGCTGTTGACTTTTGACTGTTTGAGCTTTAACTAAGTCATCTAGAGAAATTGGACTTGGTTTTAAAGTCCGTATATACTTTTTCATGTGCTTTCTGATGAGTGATTTTTGTTCTTCTGGATTATTTTTAGTCTGACTGACTTCTAGTTGAAATGTTTTTCTTTCATTTCTTAAGTGCAGCAGTATGTCTTTAAACTTGAGGAACCAAGCCACTGCTTTCTTCAAGCGATGCCAATCTGAAAAGTAGGTGATTAGTTTGTTGATGGGTTCAGTTGTCTCTTGTTTTTTTGTCGTGTTAACTGCACAAATTTTAACTTCTGGATCATCTTCAAAAAGTGAATCGTTCAGTTGATCTGGTCCTTTTGGTCCTTTTGGCCACTCACATTCTGACTTCAATAAGAAACTTGGACCTTGTGACCATGTGGTGCTCTTGAGAAAGTTTTCAATGCTTAGCCCTCTAGAAGCTTGATCTGCCGGGTTAAGGGCAGATGTACCTCTACTGTGAAGGTTGTGAATGATCTCTGATTACGGAGATTCTGTTGGCAACAAAGGTTTTGAATCGAGTGCTTTCATTTGAGATGTATTTTAGCACCGTGGTGCTGTCTGTCCAAAATGTAGATTCTCGTAAGGGCATTTGAAGCTCACCTTTAAGCATTTTGTCCATTTTAACTGCCACAACAGCTGCTGTCAGCTCCATTCTTGGAATCGTGACCTGCTTCAATGGTGCAACTCTTGACTTGCCCATCAGGAATGAACAATGCTTTTTGCCCTCTTCATTGGTTAAGACAAGGTAAGTGACAGTGCCATATCCATCTTCACTGGCATCTGCAAAAAGGTGCATTTGTGCTGTCTTTATGGTTCCAAACCCAGTATGTTTGAAGCACCTGTTCACTTTATAGTCTGTAAGTAACTTCAAATCATCCATCCATTTTTTCCATTTCTGAACGTGTTTGACTTCTACTTCTTCATCCCACCCAAATTTCTCTTTGCATAAGTCTCTTAGAATAAGCTTTGCTGGCAGTAAGGCAGGTTCTAGAAAACCAAGTGGATCAGAAACTGAGCTAACAACAGACAGAATAGCACGCCTTGTAGCGGGCTTGTTTTGTAACTTAATCTGAAATTTGAAACTGTTTCTGTGCACCACTGGATGGCCAGGGCACGCTCTGTGGGAAGGAGACTGTGGCTCAAGTCTAAGTCCTTTTGTTCATGAGCTCTGTCTTCTTCAGGTATCTATACTAATAAAAGGCAAAGCCCTCACTGACTCACTCACTCACTCACTCACTCACTCATCACTAATTCTCCAAGTTCTCCAAGAAGGCTGAAATTTTGCAGACTCATTCCTTACAGCTTACTTACAAAAGTTGGGCAGGTTTCATTTCGAAATTCTACGCGTAATGGTCATAACTGGAGCTTATTTTTCTCCATATAATGTAATGGAGTCGAGCTGGATGGCCGTGGGGGGCGGAGGTTTGTGTGACATCATCACGCCTCCTACGTAAGTATGTAGAGAACAAGGAAGACCTGCAAACAGCGCTGAGCAAAAAATGCCTTTTCACAATTGAGAAGGCAGAAAAAGATTATGAAGCAAGTGATGCATACAAGCGTATTCATGAATACAAGCATATTCATAAGTACAGCTACTGCGGAAACAAAGCACGGCATGAACCGTAAGTTTATATTAAGTTTATAGACACACTCCCGCTGCCGTTTGTCATGCCTACGGCAAATGACGGTTTTCGCGAGATACAAGTTTACGGAGAAGACACGAGGTATAAACGACACTTTGGATCACTTTGTAACGGAGTTAAAATTGCTGGGTCTTAGCTAACATTACATAAACACATCCTCCAAATACGAACCTAATTGCAAGAAATAATGATGATCAAATCCTTGATGACAGCAACACTCATAACAGTAACAAAACTATTACTTTCACAATCATGTTACGTTATTTTTAAAATATTTCCTTTTCTTAGCACAAGCACAGCTGAGAAGCTTCGATGCATGTACTCCATAATGCGTTAAAAAAAATAACGCATTTAATCACTCTTTCAATTCCAAGCAAAGGGGAACTTTTGTCAGTGCATGATTTCCTGGTGCATCAATTACATTCATGCTACAAAACATCACAGCTACAAAAATGTAAGAGTCGAAAGAAAGCGCGTTGCTGGGACTAATCGGAGGCAAATTTCATTTGAAAAGACTATTCACCATCAGTGATTGTTTTGGTAAAGCCATACTCAGTGTATTCATTAGATGAACGGTAAAAAAGTAAGAGCAAGGGGAGGGTGACTTATTGAAACCACAAATAGCACGCGGGCTTGATGCGTCGGTGCGCGTCAACTCGATCTGAATTGCGCAATCACATTCGAAAAAATATATCTTTTCAAGTTGTATTTAGTCCATATGTGTCAAACTCAAAGCCTGCGGGCCACATCCGGCCCGGCGTGTAATTATATCCGGCC
>JANRMT010015576.1:0-10642 GCA_026402145.1 Polypterus bichir lapradei | reverse complement strand
ATATATATATATATATGTAAAATATGTATAAGTAAACAAAATTAAAGAATTAAAATCATATGGCAAAAAAAGTCACACTGAATTTTTTTTATTTTAGTAATATCCAGCCACTAAGAAAAGCATTTTTATATTTACATTTCTCCCTTCCAACATGTTATTCTTTCTTTTCATCTGGGTGCTAAGAAACCTTTTTGTGAGAGCCACACTCTTGCTACATGAATCATCAATTCTGTTATTTCTTTTCCTTTCTTTACTGTACATGATGTTTTGCACTCTGAAGCCATTGCATTCAGGAGAAATGCACGTAAAAAGCCTGCTCTGAAGAAAGATGGCACTTAGCACCCAATTCTCCTGGCCTTGGCTGATTTGCTGAAAAGAAGAACTAGCTTGTTACTAATGGCTTCAGGGAACAGTGTCTTTAAATCATACCAGTCTCTTGAAGGAGTTATTAATGATCCCTTCTCAGGTTTTCACCAGGCACCAGGAAGGAAAAAATTCTGAGAGAATCAATAGCCATCTTTTATCTTCTTGCTTTTCTGTTGCTATATTTTAATGAGGGCTTTATTTATGTGTAATCTGTTATTCCAATATAAAACATTAACTCATTTACAAATCAGGCACAATGGTACTGAGGGGCCATGAAGTTTGATAAATTGTATGTATTAAGTAATATTAACAGGATTTTCACTGATTTGATTTCAAATGATAACATTTCATCAGATTTTATTTTAAGATTAATTAGCATCTAATTAAGTGTTAATCTTAGATTTATATGAATATGTTTAAAATATTTAAACTATTAAAAACATTTTGAGACAGTCATTTTTAAAATCAAGAATGTAGTTTAATGCAGAAGCAGAAGTAATCAATGATTTTTCTCTGTAACAATTCTAAAATGCCCGTTAATTATAAATTGAATTGATTTGTGAATTGATTATACTTTTTCCAATTGTGACATTTAATGTTAGAAATTAATTTTTTCTCCTATAATGTTTTTATGATTTTTCTTACTGTCACTGCTTTCTCTGTGCATTTTCTTGGTATGTTAGCAAATTAAAAAGCAAAAGTTCTTTTTACTGGTGCAATGACTACTACTAGCCTTAAAGCACATTTTCCAGGGAACCTTTAGTACTTTACATGTTTTACATGTATAATTATCAACTGGTGTTGATTATTTGATTGATGGACGCTATTTTAAACATTCCACAACAACACTGTGTAGGACACACTTGCAATATAAAATTATGTGTAATAGTAATATAAGGCTTATAAAAGGTCAGAAAAATTTTTTAGCATATAATTTAAAAAGGGTGCAGTGTTGTATGAGAAATGCCTGTTTGCTGGTTTCATAATGAATTATTACACACATATCGTATGCCTACACTCTGCAATGCAGAAGTAGTGGGTATCTATCTTTAAAGCACCATTGAGCATTTTGTTAGATGTTGGAGCCAGGTCAGGATTTTTGAAGCTGATACTGTTTGTTGAGGCATCATTGGTAATCACTGTGTCTACATTCTAAAAATATAGACTTTTGATCCAAGCCTTATAATTTTTTTATTGCAGCCCCTTATTTATCCCCTGCTACAGTAAGAAATCCCTTATTAACATATAAATTATAAATCTGTACCAATAAAGTGAATGCCATGCTACTTTCTTTTGGAGACTATCAGAGCCCAAGACCCACGTACCATATGGTGCATTTGCTTGTATAGTTTGAGACTCCCTACCTTCAGTTGATATGCCACCTGTGCTGTTTTCTTATAATTGGGGGTTGTCCAATTACAAGAAATCTCACAAATTCAGAGTCCATGGCTTTTAGAATTTACACTATAGCAAAGTAAAGCAAATAAACTTTGTCAGAAATCATCTGTGCTTTTTTTTTATTAAAATACTTAATCTCAGTGGATTTAATTTGGCATTTCTGATACTGATCAACAGAAAAAGATTTTTTAATCTCAAGTGAAAACTGAACTCTCCACAGTGGAGACATTTATATCAGTGACATCTTGGTTGTTACCATTTTTTGAGTATGATGTCTTGTGCTGCAACAAGTTATGGATATGCTGCCTTTACTGGACAGCAGCAGTTTGAAATAAAAAGGGAAATCAAGAAAAGTTGCAAAGCCAAAATAATCAGCCATAGGTCAAAACCATGAAGACGTGAAATAAGTAAGGAACGCTCAGGATATAAATCAATGATTAAAGTCAGGATACAGTGCAGGATTTTGTATCAAAAAGGGGGACACGTAACCGAGCAGACATTAAAATCAAGAATTTGTAGCTAGAATAAACTAATAACAATGGTTACAAAAAGTTTTTCTTAAGAGGAATCTGGAATCTTAGAAGACGAAGTAGGATTCTTTATTTATAAATATAAATTTTCTTTATTTATAAATCTAATATTTTCGCAGTTAGAGCATTGAAAACCTGTTTATGACCTTCCAAATGTGTTTTTTAACATTATTAGAGCCTTCTAGACATGAAATAACACCCTTTAGTCAAAAGTTTAAACTGTGCTCCATGACAAGACAGATGGAAAGCACATGCTGAACTTTATACAGCCGTGTTGTTATTAAACAAAAACAAGTATAACTCAAAAAACAAAAAAACAACAAAAAAAAAAAGAAAGAAGCCAGCCAAATCCAAATCATGACAATGGACATTTGTACAAGGAAGGTGTCAGCAGGGTTTAGACAGAGTGAGTCAGAGAGAGGAAACGGACCAGTTGTTGAAAGATTCAAGTAAATAGGATCAGGCAAAAAAATATTCCCAGAGTAGGGAAGGGGTTCAAATACTGAAAGAAACAGAACAGATTGTCAAAGCCAGAAACACCAAACTGGAATCTTAGACAGAACAAAGTTGCAATGGTTTTAAGTCTAGCTTGTATTTATTGCCCCAATTAATAATACAATTAATGTTTATTTTATTTACAAATCCAGATTCTTGGATGTTAAAAGTTGCATGCACCCATCTTATGAAGATGCCACTTAATGAAACAAGCCATCAGGTCACCGCTGTGTCATGTAACCTTCAACTGGCGTAGTGATTGTAAACAATTTGGCCACAGCTATGCAAAAATATTTTAAAAAATGGCAGTAAATATTACAAAAATAAAGTGGCATTGCCAGAAAATGCTAAAAAATATGAACTATAAAAAAATGTGCAACACATCAGCCCATGACATAAATCCCCCAGATTTATTACATTAGGAATGCTGGCCAAGCAGAACATGGCATGCGACTTTCTGGTGATCTTATTTATGGTGAAGCCGCAGGTGTGAAAGTTTAGTTTGATGACCTTCAGTTTTGTTTTTTGATAAACTTGGTTGTATAAGCTCTAATTCCACAATTTTGACCTTTGCAACATCTTGCTACTTCCATACAGGTTTCTCTTAAAAATCTTTGCCACTCTGATTTACAGGATCTATCATATGGAAAGATCAAAATGGTTACAGCAGACATCATATCTAACTAGGGGATAATGTCAAAAGATTTTACATAAACTGATTTTTATTCATCTTATATATAAACATCTACACGTGGAAGTGTGTGTGTCTGTCTGGCCCGGAAGTGAGAGGTGGAGTCGGGGTAAGGGCTCCACCTCCGAGGAAACAGAAAACTCACTTAGCTGCTAATAACACAAGCCAGGTCAGCACGTCAGCAAAACTAAACCTCTGAAGAAAGACAAAGCCACTAACATCGGCAAAATGGTATCCCTTTTACTTTTCCTCCTGCCGCTAATACACAAGGGAGGCGAGCACAACAGCAAAATGAAACCTCCAAAGAAACACAAAGTCGCTTAGCCGCTAACATCGGCAACACAGTATCCCTTTTACTTTTCCTCCCGCTGCTAATGCATAAGGGATGCGAGCACGTTGGCAAAATGAGAGCAAGATGCCCAGAGTAGTTCCTTTCAATTACGTGACAGCTCTACGTTTCAATTTTTTTTCTGCCGATTTCTATAATTTCTAGGACTCTGAGCTTTTTATAGCACGGGCTTACACAGCTAGTAAGTAATAAGTAAACCACCTTAGGATGACCCTTGTCAAATCAACATAATATTGTATGTTTTTAAAGAAAAGTGTGGCCAGTAATTTATCCATCAATCCATTACTAGAATTCACCTTTTCCAATGCAATTTTGCAAATTTCCAAAGTGTGTCTAAGTAATGTTCAGCACAGGTCAATCAAAATGCAACCACGCACTTTCATCAGACATGAGCAAAAATGTACAAACTTCATAGAGAGTGGGCCTAGGCCAGGACTCTGTAAGGCAGCACAACTGAACATCTTGTCATAGTGCTCCTGTGGTCATGTTAAAAATGAAGACTTCTACACTGACCTACAGTATCACACTTTCTAACACAGCCTAGCATAGAGTTTGTCACTTAATTTGAAAGTTTAATGAACACAGAATTTGTGCTTCAATGGAATGATTAGTTTTCTCATACGATTTATTAATTATATATATGCCACTTACATAAATATTGTCAAAAGTTTTTTTTGTTTTGTTTTTACAATTGTTATGGCAAATTAGAACAAAGCAGCTATGGCACAGGCACTTAGGAAGCACTTCTAAAGAAAGTGTGTTTTCCATAAATTTTTATTTAAAGCATGCTATAGGCATACATGTACAGTATATTTTATATATGACGACAGTCAGAGGCACAACCACATAATACATAATTAATACATGATGTGTTTGCAGAGGTGCGTCATATCCCAGATGTGTATGTGGTAGTCAATGTATGTAAAACCAATACTTTTTTTATTTGATATACTTTGTTAATCTCTGAAAGGAAATGGTCTTTTTTGCATAACCTTTGAGAGCCAGAACACAGGGTCAGCAATTATACAGTGCCCCTGGAGCAATTTTCAGGTTAAAGGCCTTGCTTAAGTGCCCAATGGAGTAGGATTCCTTCTGGCAGTAAGAGAACTTGAACTGACAACCTTCTAGATACCAACAGAGATCCTTAACCTGGCAGCCAGCACTCCACCCATCAGATTAAGGATTACATTTCTTTTCACTATTAATGACATATTTCTCTTTGTATGAAATCATTAATATAGTTCTACTGCAGTAAATATTACTCTTAAAATAATACAGTAATCCCTCCTCGATCGCAGGGGTTGCGTTCCAGAACCCCCCGCGATAGGTGAAAATCCGCGAAGTAGAAACCATATGTTTGTATGGTTATTTTTATGTATTTTAAGCCTTTAGAAACTCTCCCACACTGTTTATAAACATTCTCCGCACAGTTATACAGTAAACCCTTGTTTATCGCGGTTAATCCGCTCCAGACAGGTAAATGAATTTCCACGAAGTAGGATTCTTTATTTATAAATCTAATATTTTCGCAGTTAGAGCATTGAAAACCTGTTTATGACCTTCCAAATGCGTTTTTTAACATTATTAGAGCCGTCTAGACATGAAATAACACCCTTTAGTCAAAAGTTTAAACTGTGCTCCATGACAAGACAGATGGCAGTTCTGTCTGAAAATTTAAAAAATGCAAACATATCTTCCTCTTCAAAGGAGTGCCGTCAGGAGCAGAGAATGTCAGAGACAGAGAGTAAAGTAAACAATCAAAAATCAATAGGGCTGTTGGGCTTTTATGTATGTGAAGCTCTGCGATAAAGCAGCCGCAATGAAGGGATCAATGTGAAGGTAGTCTTTCAGCATTTTTTACAGGAGCGTCCGTATCTTCTAAGCAAACAGCCTCTGTGCAAACAGCTCCTCTGCTCACACCCCCTCGTCAGGTGCAGAGAATGTCAGAGAGTTAGAGAGACAGAGAAAGTAAACAATCAAAAATCAATACGTGCTGCTAGAGCTTTTAAGTTTGCGAAGCGCCGCACGGGAAGCATATCGTATATCATTGAGGAGTTTTATTTAATATGTAATCCGTGCTCTGATTGGGTAGCTTCTCTGCCACCCACCAATAGCGTCCCTTGTATGAAATCAAGTGGGCAAACAAACTGAGGAAGCAGGTACCATAAATTAAAAGACCCATTGTCCGCAGAAATCTGCAAACCAGTGAAAAATCCGTGATATATATTTAGATATGCTTACATTTAAAATCCGCGATGGAGTGAAGCTGCGAAAGTCGAAGCGCGATATAGCGAGGGATCACTGTATAAGCTTATCTAGTAGATACAGTATATATAGTAGTGCTTTGCTACATGAAATACTTGTAGTGTTAAGCATGCAGTTTTGCTGTGTATGTGTATTACTTTTTTTACTGTCTCAGTCTTTCAGTCTTTTAATGGCTAGGCACTTTTTTAAAATGCTGTTGTCCTAAATTCTGTAACGATCAATATCTAGAGAGAATAATCTTCTATCCACATGTATCCACACTATATTGTACATTATGATCAAACTATAAAGCAGTACCTAAATTGGAAATTGTAAGGTTTGCTTTTGGGAATCAATTTATCACATCTAAATTCATACCCATTTGCACCAAAGGACCTGAATGTTTTATTCAATGCGTTGTCAGTGTCAGGTTCCGGGATCTTATTAGAAGACGTTCTGATTTGATTATTCAATTATTCCTGCTGTAATTTGTCAGAATCTCATTTGAGAATGTCCTTATTTGTTTCAGTTCATTTTTGGAATTATTATTGCTGCTTTAGGATATCATTAGGGAATGCTCTGGTTGGTTTTATGTGATTTTTGGATTTATCATTGTGATTATTTTCATTGCTATAAATTTTTATGGTTATTTTTTATGGGTGCTACTATGTTGTCGTTGCTAGCCATGTGAGCCAACAATGATGGGAAGTGAGAAATAATACTGTGGTCTTAATAATAATAATAATATTTATAATACCTCTGGGCAGCATTGTAATGCGGTTTTTATTCCTGCCTTATGGATCCTGTGTCCAGGGTTCAAATTCCACATCTGGTCATTGTTGGTGTGCAGTTTGCATGTTCTTTCTGTGTCTATGTTAGATTTTCACAAAGCATTCTGCTTTTCTTGTGTGTGTGTGTTAAGTTCATTGACAATTTAAAAGTGTGCCCTCGTGATGAACTGGCACCTTTTCCAGGGCTTGTTCCTGCCGTGTACCCATTATTAGTGGGATGCAGTCTGGCCCAAAACTGAATTAAGTGGTTTTGAAAATGTCTCAGATTATGATGCGTCCTGTCTCCACTTTCTTAAGAGATGGGATCATTGGCTTCATGCAGCTATGACTATGCTTCAAGCTTCAACAACGTTCAGAATAATTATAGTTTTTTAATGACACACCTGTCTAAACTTGTATTTGCAGCTATAGTGGGTCGTTATTTGTGAGTTAATAAAAGCCTTGAATCTGTTACATTTGTCTATAATTATCTTTCACCATTTGGTTCTTGTAGTGAAATTAAAATTTTTATTTCATTTCTTGATAAAAATAAAAATGACACCAGAAACAATAAGGAGATGTGAGATGTTTAGCTTTATACAACGAAAAGCCAACTTGAAATGCATTCATTTCTTCTTTAGGCTAGAGGATCACTCCTCATTGTGCTCTGAACTAATAATATAAACAGTGCTTATCCAGATAAGCATTGACAAAAGCAACGTTATTGCCTCACTAATCGTTTTTTAAAGTATCTCTATAAAATGCATTTAACAACATTTAATGATGTAGATAAAAAAGAAACCCACTCCACTCTCCCAGTGAGCCGATTTGGAACCTAATTTGCATTAAGCATGAAAGAAAACAAGGATGGGGAAATGAGGGCTGGCAAGACAAGGTAAAAGAAATAATGCAATTTTATGCATGGCTAAAAACAAAACAAGTGACCTGGGTTTCTGAGATGTGCACTTCGCCAAGTGGCCTTGCCCCGTCATGTGCTCTAATGTGACTGATACATTGTGACAAGAGTTAGATTTCTAATTTGTTCTGGAAAATGACTTAATGTCACACACGATGCAAAAGCCACACAAGGGGAGCTTCTGACATTAAGCAAGCTGTATCTCTTGTGGCTGAGCTTACAATTTTTAGTTTATTTCTTTAAATATGAATAATTAATAGCAGTTAAACAGAAATAGCTTCCTGCTCCAGAATAATTGGGTAAACTCTCCAGGAGTCTGCACACAAGTCTGGGATAAAAAAAAGAGACAAAAACTAAAAGATTAAGCGTAAACGTGAATGCATCCTTACCTATCCAAACAAATTCACTGTCAAGGCATAGTGGGCTCTCACAGATGCTTTTCCTAATTCCTATCTCAGAATTTTTGTTGCCTGCAGCACCCACTACTACTATTAATTTAATGGCAGACAGAAGTCTACCACATTGGTGATACCGTTATGAGAGCTGAAATAATACTAAGTGGGTTAATAGTATTTTGTAACAGTTTTAGAGATTATTTCTTAATTAAACTGTCTAGACACCATTCACAAAGCTAATATAGGTGGCAATTAGTGGCAGCGGAGTATGAGCAAGCATGATCATTAGGAAGCAGTGATTAAAATGTGGTCTTTCAGAAGCTGTTGAGTTTCTACCTATGAACCAGGTATATGTTACAAGAAAATGTAGTTTACTTTGCTATGTAAATTTAATAAACAAATCTATTGATTAGTATCATTATCAAAGCATCCCCCTGCAATACTTGCTGCAAACACTATATTTCTTTAGACACCCTTTTCACCATCACTACCTTGCATTTTAGGATACCTTTCAACACCTAAATACAACTATGAAAATTATAAAATCCACATTAAACAAAGCATATAAAAGTTGAGTGTATTACAGAAATGTTATGATAGGAGCTTAGCAGGCCTTGTGGTTAGAGTAGCCTTGATGTGGAGAAAAAATATATATCAGCATTACTAACATGCTGATCCAAAAAAAATAAATGAATAAGGGTTGTCTTCACAAATGATTATTCAACATTGACTTTAAATTTACCTAAATCCAAGGTAATAACAAGGTGATGGGACTCAAGGCTAAACTGCAGAACATTCAAAATAAGATTTATGGCGATGTTTAAAGTAGGCAATCAAAACAGCAACCTGGGAAAACTAGTACATTTACTTCTTGATCCAAGTGCTGTGATGGATTTCATTTTTTTGTCCTGTTTGGAGCTCCAATCCATTTCAGCCAACAGTCAGTTCCACCAGACATCCTAGAATTGCCAAGGAAAGAAAACAGGAGTACAAGGGGCCAAACATACACTGACACAGAATGTACTCCCAGGCAGTGATTGGACTGGGGTTTAAACACAGAGTTGAGAGACTGTGCCATAGTGATAGCATTCAATTTTCCAATTAACCATAATAAAGACTGGCATCTGAGATACTGAAGTACTTAATGATGGCATGTATTTGTAATACATTTCACAGGACTGAAAGTGAGAGTACAAATGTATAATTAAAGTACTATTCATATCTAGAATCTTAAAAATATTTGGACCAAAAGCCAAATGATAAATAGGCCATGTAGAAGACACTGCAGAATATAACAAAAGGATCCCAGCAGACTTTCTTGCGGCCTGTGCCCTCAGTGCCCAGTTCTGTATATCCTTTGATATGTTTACTTTATATCCATCAACACTTTAGGCTATGTTCTGCTTTATGGCCATTTGACCCTCCTTCTCAGCTCTTCAGTAACCAAGTCCAATTTCAAAAGAATGTATAAAGCAGTGTATTTTATATTGATGGTTTAAAGTGTGTGAGGACACTCTTGAAAATCAATGATCACCATGATGAAAAAATATGAGTTGAAACAATATTTAAATATAAACAATATTTAAGTATAAATATACTTAATATATTACGTACTTACAGGAATACTTAAGACTTACAGGAGAAGGTCAGACTATAGGATTACAAATAGGCCTTCTTTGCACTAAAATTTAGCTTCAACTACTAATGGAAAGAGTGATGCAGCTTACCCATGTGTAGCATGTTGCCCAGCTGGGTACAAGTTACCAAAGGAATAAAGACAGTACAGCAGAGATGTTTTGTCACAACGGCAGTAGAAAAGCACCTCTACTTGCCAGTGTAAACAAAAGATCCACCAAGCAGTTATATGCCCTGTAAGTGGTATAAGTGCCCTTAATTAAGAACTAAACATTGTGAGCAATGGTAAAGTGCTACCATCTACCTGAAATATTGTTCTTTATTACAAACTACCACAGTGAGAAGCCCATTTAGTAAAACAAACAGAAAGATACACTAGTAAGTCTGTCTGATTCGATCCCACTGTACATTTATAAACCTCTATCAGACATTCTGGCCTTTACATCCACATTTCATTGTGCTTCTTGGTGCCTTTGTTCATTGTACATTCCAGTCCTCTTTTGGACGCAGGGAAACATTATGGACGGACACTGGATGATGGACATTTTGTAATTTAATACATACACACACACACACATATATTATATATATCTATACTAATAAACGGCAAAGCCCTCACTCACTCACTCACTCACTCACTCACTCACTCACTGACTGACTGACTCATCACTAATTCTCCAACTTCCCGTGTAGGTAGAAGGCTGAAATTTGGCAGGCTTATTCCTTACAGCTTCCTTACAAAAGTTGGGCAGGTTTCATTTCGAAATTCTACGCGTAATGGTCATAACTGGAAGCTGTTTTTCTCCATTTACTGTAATGGAGATGAGCGTGAAACCCGTGGGGGCGGAGTTTC
>JANRMT010015552.1:0-10309 GCA_026402145.1 Polypterus bichir lapradei | reverse complement strand
AATCATTTTTAATGTAGGTAGATTATTTTGAACTGGTCATTTTAAAAGTATCTCGCAAGCCGAACAAGTGTGAGCACCCCTAGCATAAAGAGTTAATAAATGTGGGAAACCAAATAAAGGTCAAGTGAACAGCAAAGTGTACACTGAAATATAAGAACTGGTTTAGGAAAAATACCGAGATGGCCAAGTAAATAAAGAATGTACCAGAAGAAAGGTTGATGTAATATACAAAATGTACTGAAGGATGACTAAGAGATGACTAAGAAATCAGCAGATGTCCTATAAACGAGGATGGACAATTGTTATCGGCATAGAACGTTCAAGGGTGGTGTCTCATCTCAAAAGGTTTAAGAAGAACCAGAATATAATATAATAGACTTTTATTCTATATAAATATTTGGGTGTAAACCAACCAGAGTAGAATTTATGCATTGATTGACACTGTACAGTATGTAAATTCAACAGTTTATAAAATGAATCTCTATTCTTTGTTTCTCTGACCATTCTGACCGTGCTGTAATGGACTGTTTTTGAAGAATGCCTCCTGTAAGGCATTTTGCTGAGAAGTAATTAAAAGATACAATGAACAGCTTTTCGCCTGCCCGATTACTGAATTATCTTGTTAGAAGACGTCTCTTTCTTTTAATAAGATGTTAAATTTCGACCACAGTTTTTGGCACCCAACGTGGGGCGATCCATACCCCAGGAGGGAACTCCCAACAGATGCAAAGCCGATGCGGTAATCATGGTGCGTCCGAGATTAGGACCGACTTGTTCCCATCCGCGTGGGACTGCCCTCCAAAGGACGCTATTGTCGGACCTGAAACGGTAGGAGGAGGCATGTTCATTCATTCTTTTGGGGATAAGGAGCTGGGTTAGATGTCATGCCATTAGATTAGGAGTGTTTTATCTTAGAGTTGGGATAGTTAGTGTAGTTAGGTTAAGAGCCTTTTGCCGACTAGAGAGAGCATTAAAGAATAGTGTCGAGATCACTCCTCGTCGCCTGGTGGATTATTTTGGGTTGCCGTCCGGAGGAAGAGACCCACTATTGTCTGGGAGAGTTGCCCAGATCTCTCTCTGGGTTTGGTAAAAGGTCTCAGTAGACAGTAACGAATGCTCACTCCAAGGCATTTTGCTGAGGAGTAACTAAAAGATACAATGAACAGCTTTTCTCCTGCCTGATTACTGATTTGCCCTGTTAGAGGATGTTTCTTTCTTTAATTGGATGTTAAATTTTGACCACATTGACCCCTTGCCATATATCATAAAGCTTCAGCTAGGAACCTTGGCATGATTATTGACAGCTCATTCAGACTCGACAAACAGTTGAATGCTGCTTTTTCCAGCTGAGATGTTTATCTAAAAGTAAAGGCTTTTCTTTCTTTTAGTGATCTGGAAAAGAGCATCCATGCTTTTATAACATCTCTGTTGGACTATTGCAATTCTTTGTATGTAGGTGTTGATCAGGCCTTGTTACGTACGACGCCTACAACTGCTGCTCGTGTATTGACCGGCTTTCATAAGTGGGCCCATATTTCTGCAATACTGACCTCGCAGGGCGGCACGGTGGCGCAGTGGGTAGCGCTGCTGCCTAGCAGTAAGGAGACCTGGGTTTTCTTCCTGGGTCCTCCCTGTGTGGAGTTTGCATGTTCTCCCCGTGTCTGCGTGGGTTTCCTCCCACAGTCCAAAGACATGGAGGTTAGGTGCATTGGCGATCCTAAATTGTCCCCAGTGTGTGCTTGATGTGTGAGTGTGTTTATGTGTGTGTGCCCTGCCCGGGGTTTGTTTCCTGCCTTGCACCATGTGTTGGCTGGGATTGGCTCCAGCAGACCCTGTGACCCTAGGATATAGCGAGTTGGATAATGGATGGATGGACTGACCTCACACCATTGGCCTCCACTCTGCTACAGAATTGATTTTAAAATCCTATGAATGGCACAGCCCCGTCTAACCCCCCAGAACTTCCTCACTTGTATGAGCCAACAACAGGAGTACTGCGGCCTACAAGCCAGATGCTCTTAGCTGTGCTGAGGTTGAGGTTGAAGCAAAGGGGCGATCGGGCTTCTTTTCTTTGGAATGGCTTGCCTTATTACAGGTACCCCTTGTTTTATTAAGCGCAGGTTTTGAATAGCGCTCTTATTTTGAATGCGAGAGCCTCTTGAATACCACGGCTATAAATATGATAAGCGTGTTTTTTAAAATTGCCAAAGAGAGTGGTCGTTTTCGTTGCATATTTTGGCCAGTTGTTCACTTTTTTATCCTTTCTTTTAAGCGCTTGCCCTTTCCAAACATGAACAAGCAAAAGTGGGAGTCCTCATTGGAAAATGAAAAGAAGAGAAGAAAGCTTATTACTTTAGAAGTGGAGCTTGAGATAATTAAAAGATACGATTCTGGCGAAACAAAAGCAAACATTGGCAGGGAACTCCGCTTCAGTGAATCGACTATCAGGACAATTTTAGCAAAGGCAGAGACCTACTGCGACCAAGGAAAATTGACATCAAAGACTACAACCATGCAATCATTGCGTAATAAAACTCCGATTATGATTGAAATGGAAGATCACTTAACATTGAAACAATCTGATGTAACGTTCTCTACGTTTGAAACCCTTAATCAGATTACTGAAATGGATCCTGATGTTGGCAGAAGTGCACTCGTCTGCCGCAACTTAGAAAGTCAAATTGCTTGTTACAGACGGATCTATGAGAGCCAGAAGAAAGAATGAACAGTCCAAACGACCCTCCATAAATTCTAAATAAAGATTTTGTTTGCATTCTGACTTTTATTTTATACACACAAATATGAGTACTTTTTCCATGTAAATTTTCCACATTTTAAATGATGGATCAATTATATTTTTTCCCATTACTTTTTATATTTAATTAGTGTGGTTTTGCAAAACGCAGCAATATCAATGACTTAATTAATCGTGTTAATCAAGGGATACCTGTACTGCATATTAGGTCTGTCCCAGCATTGGCCATTTTTAAGTCATCATTAAAGACTGGCATTTGACCCTGTAAGAGGTTGACATTATGTTTGTAGATGTTGGCTCACGTACATTCATGATTATGAATATGTATTCATGAGTGTGGGTATATACTGAATTTATCGTTTATGCAATGGTGGGCTACGTTTGCAATCCCTTGATGTGTACATATATATATATATATATATATATATACACACACACACATATATATATATTAACTGCTTCCTTTACCCTTTCTTATACAGCACTTTGGTTCGGTGCTGTTGTAAATGTGCTTTATAAATTAAGTTTGACTTGACTGTGATGGACTGGTGTCCTGCCTTGTGCCTGATACATGCTGGGATAGGCTCCAGCTTCCCCACAGCCATGCTCAGAATAAGTGGGTTTAGAAAATTGATGGATGGAGTGATGGACCACCAGGAAGCGGACTGGAGTAACTCGGGTGGGATTTCAAGGCCACTTCCTGTCGGTGTCCAAGCGAGACAAGTTGGCAAAGAGGGAGGAAGAAAAGAAAGAATACGAAGAGACGCCAAACATGCTGCCCCCTAGAGGCTCATGGAATACAAACTGTAAACAGACTTTGGGGTAGCCGACTTTTATTTTTTTTTTTAGTTTATGTTCTCCTTATAGTCCTCCTTTTCTCAGTGGTGTTATTCAATAAATGACCATTGGCATTATGGTGGCATGCCCTCCTGTTACACCTCTTCTTTGTCCCCAGACCCTTTCCATTTTGTCCTATGCCGTTTGTATTAGAATTTTAACTCAAAGTTTCAGGTTTAAATTCATGTGACAAGACAAATATCAGTGCTGTAGGGTTGAAAAATGAGAAGTTTTGAAAATGCCTTTCCCTAGGATGCCATAATACGCCCTTTATGCTGTCTTATGGTTTGTTTAAAATGATATAAACCTTTAGTAGCAGTTTATCACTATAATTATGATATGATGACCACAATCACAGTCACTGGCAAACTAATAACCCATTAAATATTTTGAATATGTCAAGCATCTTAAATTAACAGACTTCATTCCTTCCATTCTTATTGGGTTAGCTTAACTGTCGTAAACCTGTAAAAAATGATACACACGGTAAATTCACTTCTAGTAAAATAAAAATAATTTTACTCTTTTCAATTGAGTTTATTTGCATTTATCTACTTTATCTCCTCCCTGCGTGGAGTTTGCATGTTCTCCTCGTGTCTGCGTGGGTTTCCTCCCACAATCCAAAGACATGCAGGTTAGGTGTATTGGCGATCCTAAATTGTCCCTAGTGTGTGGGTGTGCCCTGTGGTGCGCTGGCGCCCTGCCCGGGGTTTATTTCCTGCCTTGCGCCCTGTGTTGGCTCGATTGGCTCCAGCAGACCCCCGTGACCCTGTAGTTAGGGTTATACCGGGTTGGATAATGGATGGATGGATGGATGGTGTGACAGATAGGGGGCGCTATCGCTCCCTTGAACCCTCGTCCAAGACGTCAGATACCAGATAAAAGTCCAAATATTGACTTTATTTATACTGCACAGTGCACAAAGCACACTCCTCTCCACAATACTCAAATAAATAAACACAATAACAATAATCCTCCACTCTCCCAAACGTGTTGCCACCCTGCCACCCAGCTCAGCTTGTCGTCTAGGAGTTCCCAGAGTCCTTTTTTAGTTCCTGACCCGGAGGTGTTCCCAATCCCCAGTCCATGTGATTCCTTATCACTTCTGGGTCAGATAAAAAGTCCTTTTCTTCACCCCGGAAGCACGTCATTCCCCTTGTCCATGTGACTCGGACGTACTTCCGGGGCGTAAGGCAGATAATCGCTGTTCCTCCCTGCAGCGCCTCCTAGCTGTCCCCATGGTATCCAGCAGGGCTGTGAATAAAGACTCCAATGTCCATGATGCCCTGCTGGCATTCGGGGCACCTCCATGCTGCAGGGAGGGCTCCATCTGGCGGCGTGGGGGTACTGGCCGGGATGAATGGCCGGCCATATATCACAATGGATACATTCTATTATATTTTTCCACTGAAGCTATTTTTCTCAGTAAATCTGGGTTCTTGGATAAATATGAGTAGAAATCTTTAGTGAAATTGAATCTTGGGAGCATCAGCCCCTCAATTGAGTCTGTTTTGCCATTTCAGATACAAAGAGATTTGTTGTTCAAGTAGTCTGTGAACTCGCACATTCTTTTTGGCATAATGGGTATTCCTGAATTTATGCAAATGAAAGAATTATGAAAATATTATTAAACCAGTAATGGCACACTCCACCAATACACTTGAGCATTCCTAGTTTTCATCCTCTTTCTCTGCACGTTTATCATTCATTTGCTCAGAGGTTGATGCACTTGCTGCTTCCAGAGCAGCTCTTCTTTTCTTCACCCTAGCGGCCCGCTTCTTCTCTTCTTTCGTCAGCATCTTTTCACATTAAAACTGATTACGTCAGTGTTTGTGTTGCAATTACTTTGTATGTTTTCTTTAATTTTTCACTTAAGCTGGCACTCAAGTCTTCAATCTGTGCCTAGAATGATTTTGGATATGAAGAGGCAGGGGAAGTGATGGTGAAGGTGGTAGGGATGAGAACGGCGCTCGTACACACCCTGCTGGCCGCTGCTGAGAGTTGATTCGAAAATAAAATAAAATAAAAATAAAAAGAGGAATAACTTTGGAGGTCTATCATCACCCTGAAAGCAGATAGTAGACATCACGTAGTATATGTGTACCGAATTTCAGGTCAATCGGTCAAATGGTTTGCGAGCTACAGGTGGTTTCAAATCCTGGACAGACAAACAGCCAGCCACGGTAGCATATTATATATATTAAAAGATTACTTAAAGAAGTGAATTCTTACTTGATCAACTGATAACTAAACAGATATTGCATTTATATGACAGAAAAAATGTGCGATTTCTCTCTATTATAAAAAAAAAAAAAATTTAAGACGAGACTTTTTTTCCAGCGACGAGACGTGATCTTTTGAAGTGAGACAGAGAGACACTTTCACATCCCGCGAGACGGTCAAGTCACATCATACTTACAACCTTTGGAAGCAAGTCCTGTGATACGGTGTCTTTTGCAAGTCACACTCTACTTACAACCATTTTCAAACAAGACCACGGTCATCAAACCTCTCAGTTGTTGCAATGCTTTTGGCAGACACACTTCCTGTGCTCTCAGCTCTTAAAAATTTTACACGTTCTAGATGACACGTCAACGACTAAGTGAAGAAGAAAGAGCAGCGCATCGAAAAGAGACCCAAAAGCGTTGGAGAGAAAAGAAGGCAAAAAAGAACAAAAATAATCGATGTGCAAATTCTGAAAATAAGGATAATTAATAATGAGACCGTCCTGCAAAGACTTTGTGCTAAGAGATTTAACCACACCCAGGGCCGGAAAAAGTCAAAGTGGAACGTCATAAAGAATTCAAAAATGTTGGCGCGATACACATGCAGAGCAGGTTAGAGATAATGGAAGTAGGACAATTCAAAAGTCTCAAAAAATGATAGTAAAGAACCCATTAGTGCAAACAAACAGAAATTATTACTCGGTGAAATAACGGAACAGAGAAAAGAGATCGAATAGTGTTTGAGGATGTCTGAGAGAGAAGGCATTGAGACAAAAGGATAGCTGCTGTACAGGCTTTTAAATGTTTAGGGGCTGCACGAGATGCGAATCATATGACATGGCAGCAGCAGCAGCAGCTGATTGAGCAAAGAGGAGGTAAATAATACAACTGCATTTGTTTCCCATTGTATCACCATTTAAGAGGGGGTTTGAAGGAGCGACTGCGTCCTCTAGGGGTGCGTTCAGCCCCCCTCTTCACAACGGAACATAGCCGTAGGATAAAGATCACATTAGCGCAAATAAACGGAAAATATTAATCGGTGAAATAATGGAACAGCAAGAAGAGATCGAATAGAGTTGGAGGATGTCTGGGGGAGAACAGAGACAAGGCAGTGACTTTAAAACATTCGAAGCGCTGCACGACATGCAGATCACAAGGCACGGCAGCAGCTAATCGAGCAAAGAGGAGGTAAAAAAACTGTATTTGTTTCCCATTGTATCACCGTTTAAGAGGGGGTTTCAGAGGAGTGACCGCGTCTTCTAGGGGTGCGTTCAGACCCCTTCTTCACAATGGCGCACGAAGCTAAATCTTTAATAGTTGACCCATTCATTTATTATTGTGAATCAATTTTGGAACGGGGGGTGGTAATAATAATATTTTCCATTAAAATATTTCAAAGCGTTGGCACACTGCCTGGGATTGTTTCCTGCCTTGTGCCCTGTGTTGGCTGGGATTGGCTCCAGCAGACCCCCGTGACCCTGTGTTCGGATTCAGCGGGTTGGGAAATGGATGGATGGATATTTCAAAGCAGTACTCACTCGCACTTAATTACGACGGACTGTACCTGGATGTATGAAATTTCTTGTTTTACCGAGCTGCTGAAAGAAGAATCAAAAATAAGATCTCACACAGAAAACGTGAAATTGTAATTTTGATCTACAGTGTATAATAATAAAAGGCAAAGCCCTCACTGACTCACTCATCACTAATTCTCCAACTTCCTATGTAGGTAGAAGGCTGAAATTTGGCAGGCTCATTCCTTACAGCTTACTTACAAAAGTTAAGCAGGTTTCATTTAGAAATTCTACACATAACAGTCATAACTGGAACCTACTTATGTACATATATACCGGCCATAACCTGCAGCTTGGTCGCCGTGTGAGGCGGAGTTGCGTCTCTCATCGTCACGCCTCCCATGTAATTGAGTGCCTGCCCATATAAGGCCGTCCGTCAGCGGCAATTCAATAGAAACACTCTACAGCTAAATATTCGCGGGTTTAGGGCTGTGCTTATGGAAACGAAGATGAGATGGTCAGGGTGGTGTTTGGCACAAACTCAGCGAAACTGCAAAAGAAACTTTTAAGTGTCGGGTCTTAGCTAACATTAAATAAAGCCGTGGACATCGCACGACATAGCACAAGCACAGCTGAGAACCTTCGATGCATGTACACCGAGCAGCTCACGTGAACTGACTGTGTACGCAGTACGCAGACAAAAAGCAACAGCTCCAAAGAGCGCTGAACAAAAAAGCCTTACACAATTGAGAAGGCAGCAAAAGAATATGAAGCGAGTGGCGCATACAAGCATATTCATAAGTGCAGCTACTGCGGAAACAAAGCACACGATGGAAAAAGTCAATGTCCAGCTAAAGGAAGACAGTGTAAAAAAAACTTGTGCATGCAGTGTGTTACGTCTCAGATAAAGAGGAAGACGAGCTGTTTATTGATGCAGTAAGAAAGAAATCGATGAATGAATCCTGTTATCTTTACAACGGTTGACAAACACGGAATGTAACTTGAACACAACACATCCTCCAAATACGAACCTGAATGAAAGAAATAATGATAATCAAATCCTTGATGACAGCAACACTCATAACAGTCACAAAACAATTACATTGACAATCATTTTACGTTATTCTTAAAATATTCCCTTTTGTTTTTCATTACTTCTTTAACACACTACTTCTCCGCTGCGAAGCACGGGTATTTTGCTATATATATGTCAAATAAATGATCCACATGCCGTGGCACAACACAAAAGGCTTCGCCTCTAGCACTGACGTCCGAGGTTCGATTCCCGAGAGGGAGTGCAGTGAGTGTGTACGCCTGATGAGCCCAGAATTAGGGCGAAACACGTGTTGCATACACTTTGCATTATTTGACAGTAAAACTATTTCAATATATATATATATATATATATATATACACATATATTATATATACACACACGCATACATATATATCAGCGCTTCTCGATTCATTTTATCCTCGCACCCCCTGTGACGGACGATGCCAATTTTGCACCCCCTTGGTTTGAGAAGAAGTATGAAAAAATATGAGGTTAACGCAGAAAAACAGATCACCAACTGAAGCTTTATGAATAATGGATACTTTATTCGCCATCAGTAATTGTTTTGGTAAAGCCATACTCAGTGTAATCCTCCTTCCATTTTCTAATTTTTTTGCAACTAGCCATGATTAAGTGAACGGTAAAAAAGTAAGAGCGAAGCGACGGTGACTTATTGAGGCAGGCAGGCGAGAGCACAATAGCATGCGGGCTCGATGTAGTGCGTGTCAAGTCGATCTAAAATGCACGATCAGATTCGAAAAAATATATCTTTTCAAGATCTATTTGGATATAATGAGGTTCTGTTTAGTCGAAAGAAATATCTTTGGTAGGAATGTAAGTTGAATTTAGTCTTTACATTTCTATGGTGAAGAAAAATTTGTGCAATGATGACTAAATTTAACTTACATTCCTACCAAAAATATTTCTGTTGACTAAATAAAAATTACTTATATTTAAAATTTGAATAGAACTTGAACAGATACGATAGTTCATAATACCCACGCAGCACTAAGTGCATGTAAGAGTTGAAGTCATTTGTTTTAACAAGCAGCGTATTGCACTGATACGAAATACCCTGCCCATTTAATTATTTAGGAATGGATAAATAAATTGAGATTTTGTACAAATAATATTTTTCATTTTTCTTCCTCGATGGACCCCCAGCAACAGATCCTCGCACCCCAAAGGGTATATATATATATATATATCTATATTGTCGCAGTGAGGCTCTGATCCACCTCTTGAACCCTCAGGTACCACTCCAGACACCGGATAAAAGTCCAAGACTTCTTTATTAAATAACACTAACGTGCACAAAGCACCCTCCACACTACTCATAAACTAAATAAACACAACAATAATACTCTCTCCTCCTCACCCAGACACTTCGCCCCTCTACCTCCCAGCTCAGCTCAGTCTCTGGGCTTTCCCACAATCCTTTTATACACCCTGACCCGGAGGTGTTTCTGCCCAATCAGTCCACAGTTCCTTATTCCTTCCGGGTCAGGGTAAACAGTCCTTTATATCAACCCGGGAGCATGTCATTCCTTCCTGTCACGTGACCGTGATGTACTCCCGGGTTATAGGGCACATAAGAGCCCTATATATTGTAAGATATGGCCGGCTATGTATCCCGGCCAATACCCCCAAGCCGCCAGGTGGAGCCCTCCTTGCAGCATGGAGGTCCCCAGAAGACCAGCAGGGCATCATGGACAATGGAGTTTTTATGCACCGCCCTGCTGGATGCCATGGGGGCCACGAGAGGGAGCTGCAGGGAGGACCGAAGAGTTCTTCGTGCCCTATGACCCGGAAGTTCGTCATAGGAAGAGCGACGGGCTTCCGGGGTGAGAAAAAACATTGTTTACCCTGACCCGGAAGGAATAAGGATTTGTGGACTGTTGGGCAGAAACACTTCCGGGTC
>JANRMT010015532.1:3338-18881 GCA_026402145.1 Polypterus bichir lapradei | reverse complement strand
GGAGAAGAAGTGTACTGGTGCCGATATTTAAGAATAAGGTGTATGTGTAGCACTGTAATAACTACAGGGGGATAAAACTGATGAGCCACAACATGACGTTAAGAAGGGAGGTAATGATTAGTGAGCAGCAGGATGGTTTCATGCCAAAAAACAGCACCACAGATGCGATGTTTGCTCTGAGGAAGTTGATAGAGAAGTATAGAGAAGGCCAGAAGGAGTTGCATTCAACTTGGAGGATTACATTAGGAATCAGCTCTGGGCCCTTTCTTATTTGCAATGGTGATGGACAGGTTGACAGACGAGATTAGACAGGAGTCCCCGTGGACTATAATGTTTGCTGATGACATTGTGATATGTGACAAGAGAAGGGAGCAGGTTGAGGAGACCCTAGAGAGGTGGAGAAATGCTCTTGAGAGGATATGAATGAAGGTCAGTAGAAAACAAACAGAATACATTTGTTGAAATGAGAGGAAGGTCAGTGGAATGATGAGGATGCAAGGAGTAGAGTTAGTAAAGGTGGATGAATTTAAACTTGGGCTTAATAATACAGAGTAATGCTGGAGAGGACGAGAGGTGAGAAAAGGAGAGCAGGCAGAGTGGAGTGGGAGGAGAAGGGTGTCAGAAGTGATTTGTGACAGACAGGTATCAGCAAGAGTGAAAGGGAAGATCTACTGGACGGTACTGATACCAGCTTTGTTATATGGGATGTAGATGGTGTCACTGACCAAAAAACAAGAGACAGAGCTGGAGGTACCAGAGATTTGCATTGGGTGTGATGAGAATGAACAGAATTAGAAATGAGTACATGAGGGTGAGCTGAGGTTGGTCAGTTTGGAGACAAAGTCAGAGAGATTCAGGACTGAAAGCCGCAAGGCACTGATTGATGACATTGCCTTCATGGGTGGGATCTGGAAATGTCCGTCAGAAACTGTTCCCGTTGGTAGCCAATGGTTGAAGAGCTGAAATTAAACCAACGAGAAGGGAGTAATCAGGAGGAATGGTCGATGTGTGTGGCAGTTAAAACTTAAACCAAGGGAAGTAGTGACGAACATTATCTACACCGAGAAAAAAAAGGTAGAAACGACTCACTCTGAGATTTTAACAAGGTTAGTGAGGTTGCAACCTGCACGCCTTTTTTCTTTCTTAGAACTGACCATGCACTCTGGCTTTCCGATTTCAAAGGTTGAGATTTGAGACATTTCTTTAATTTCAGGAGAGCACAGTCATCAGTTTTCCTTCAATCTATTCAAATCTGCCTCTTCTCTTTCCTTGTTCCTCCTCTCCTCACAGACGATAACACGTTGGATTGTAAGGTCTGGACTCGTGTGGATATACTGCTCTCTCAAGTGTTTTGTTTATATTTGTGATACATACAGTCATATGAAAAGGTTTGTGAACCCCTCTCAGCCTGCATAATAATTAACTCTCCTTTCAAAAAAAAACTTAACAGTGGTATGTCTTTCATTTCCTAGGAACATCTGAGTACTGGGGTGTTTTCCGAACAATAATTTTTAGTGAAGCAGTATTCAGTTGTATGAAATTAAATCAAATGTGAAAAACTGGCTGTGCAAAAATGTGTGACCCTTGTCATTTTGTTGATTTGAATGCCTGTCACTGCACGATGCTGATTACTTGCAACAGCAAATTGGCTGGATTAGCTCGTTAAGCCTTGAACTTCAAAAACAGGTGTGTCCAATCATGAGTGGTAAAAGATATTTAAGGTGGTCAATTGCTAGTTGTGCTTCCCTTTGACTCTCCTCTGAAGAGTGACAGCATGGGATCCTCAAAGCAACTCTCAAAAGATCTGAAAACAAAGATTGTTGAGTCTCATGGTTTAGGGGAAGGCTACAAAAAGCCATCTCAGAGGTTTAAACTGTCAGTTTCAACTGTAAGGAATGGAATCAGGGAATGGAAGGCCACAGGCACAGTTGCTGTTAAACCAACCCAGGTCTGGCAGGCCAAGAAAAATACAGGAGTGGCATATGTGCAGGATTGTGAGAATGGTTACAGACAACCCACAGATCACCTTCAAGGACCTGCAAGAACATCTCGTTGCAGATGGTGTATCTGTACATCGTTCTACAATTCAGCACAATTTGCACAAAGAACATCTGTATGGCAGGGTGATGAGAAAGAAGACTTCTCTGCACTCACGCCACAAACAGAGTTGCTTGTTGTATGCCAATGCTCATTTAGACAAGCCAGATTCATTTTGGAACAAAGTGCTTTGGACTGATGAGGAAAAATGTTGTTATTTTGTGATAGCAAAAAGCACTTTGCATGGCGGAAGAAGAACACCGCATTCCAAGAGAAACACCTGCTACCTACTGTCAAATTTGGTGAAGGTTCCATCATGCTGTGGGGTTGTGTGGCTAGTTCAGGGACTGGGGCCCTTGTTAAAGTCGTGGGTCGCATGAATTCAACCCAATATCAGCAAATTCTTCAGGATAATGTTCAAGTATCAGTCACAAAGTTGAAGTTATGCAGGGGTTGGATATTCCAACAAGACAATGACCCAAAACACAGTTCGAAATCTACAAAGGCATTCATGCAGAGGGAGAAGTCCAATGTTATGGAATGGTCGTCACAGTCCCCTGACTTCAATATCACTGAAAATCTATGAGATAATTTGAAGCAGGCAGTCCATGCTCGGCAGCCATCAAATTTAACTGATTTGGTACGGAAGAATGGTCAACAATATCTCCATCCAGAACCCAGACACTCATCAAAGGCTGTAGGAGGCATCTGGAATCTGTTATATTTGCAAAAGGAGGCTCAACTAAGTACTGATGTGATATCTCTGTTGGGATGCCCACATTTATGCACCTGTCTAATTTTGTTATGATGCATATTGCATATTTTCTGTTAATCCAATAAACTTAATGTCACTGCTGAAATCCTACTGTCTCCATAAGGCATGTCGTATATTAAAAGGAAGTTGCTACTTTGAAAGCTCAGCCAATGATAAACAAAAATCCAAAGAATTAAGAGGGATTCCCAAACTTTTTCATATAACTCTGGGGTGTCTGTTTAATTCACTTCAGTATATCCTATGTACAGTACTTATTATTATTTACTTATTACATAGAGAAATTCACATTACTGAGGCTAAGATTTCAGTCCACATTTTCCAATGCAATAAAATTAAAATAAAACACAACACATAACTCAGCAGTATATGGAGATTTGTAGCTTGACAACCAGGCAGGCTTCAGCAGACCGAGACTGTGAGCCATTAAACTGATTATTCATTGTAGCCATTCAAATTTGAGAAATGAGGCCAATACAATCCAAATTGTCCTTGATGTTGGACTTTTGGAGAGTGGTTTAGATGACTCAGTCCTCTTTGAAGATTATGCCTACTTGGTTATCTAGCATGTTAAGCTCAGAGTCGCTGAACTGGACAAAATAACAAGTGGCTGTCCTGTGTAGTCCCGATTGGGTTAGACATGGCCCTTTATGGAGATAATGTACACCCCTAAGGTGGCATGGGAGGAGACACCAGACCAGAAAGGTAGAGATAGCAGGCCACAACTGGATGTAGGTCCAAGGTAAAGAGTGAGCACTGCGCCATGGGAAGTGTCAATCCGTTTTCAGTCAGCTGGAGGTGGTAGTCAGATATTAGGAGCACCAAAAGGACGCCTCAGAACCAGTTCTAGAAATGGAGAAGTTGTGATAGGTGGGGGATTGCAACACAGGTTTGCTATAGAGAGTCTTGGATGGTGCGTGGTCTTCTGCTCTAAAAGCTCTACACAGTTTATGAGCTCCCACCTCAGTATGATCTCCAAGTAAAGATTCTAGAAGGCCTTAAAGGTCGCTGTTCTGATGTTGCACATGACACGACTATCAACAGCTTAACATTATTTAGTGTCACAGGCTTACTGACTTAGAATCGTGACTTTTGGTATTTTGCCATTTTAGCTTAATGTAATACGAATTTATATTCTTTTTGTATTACCATTTGAAGTACTTTTTCTTTTTTTCCTCTCTTTGACAAAATAGAGCAATGGGAGCAAATAATTTTACATGTGATATATTGTTAATTTTTGGCATTTTCAATGAATGATACAGCTGTTAAGGTTTTACTATTTTATAATGAACATATCAGATAACTAAGAATGAAGCATCATGAGATATGCTAAAAACAGTAGTACAGTATCCTTTCATTTTGTTTCTTATTGATGAAGAGTTTCACGAGCTCTCAGCCATAACACGACACTAATCTTCATCTTCATCCCGGTGTGGGCCAGACTGAGATGGTTATTGGTTACGTAGTAAACATGCCCAAATCCTCTTTGGTGGACCTGAAATAAATAAATTAAGTGAGGCCTACTCGATAAATGTGCTTGTGGAATTACATTAATACTTACGTTCTCGACTGAAGCAAATCACAAGCAACAGCCACTGTGCCTCCTCTTCCTATTGTTAATCACTAGCAGACACAGGGCGGTTCTGAATGAGAGGAAGTAAAGACAGGAGAAGTGTAGTGTAACCATTAAATTCTTCATGTTGGACATTCTGAATAAAGTCATTTTAAAAGGCTAGTATGCGCTGCTTTAACTGAGGAAAGGAAAACACAAAACAGAAATCCAACCAGTAGTCATACTGGGCATCTGCCTTAGAAGCTGTGATTCATGTCACATAAGTCACGTCACCTTCACATAACACTACTGGGTGTGATATACTTAATATGTACCTATAAAGATGCAGATTTGGGTAAAACTTAAAGAAAACAGAATTATATGAAACTATTTAAAATACATGAAACTAGTTTATTACTTAGTGTTAAACAACAAAGTACTGTTGGTGCCGGTGGTACCGGCAACTGTGGGAGTAGTGGCAAGCACAAATGCAGTACCATCTGAGTGCGAAAACTCCTAGCGGTAATCGGGTGACTGTTATGTAAACATAGAAGCCATCAAAAAAAAGCCCATGCTGGTGCGCCCTATAAAAGGGGAGCATCTGCACCGCCATCTGTCTTCAGTGTAGCACTGACAGCTGAGTAAGCGAATCCTTTACAGGATAGCGAAACAATAAAAGAGCCGTGAAAATGAGACTCTGATCCATATGAGTCATGTGTGCTTTCATCGCGCTTTGCTACAGTATATTTTTCTAGTGATAGGATTTAAAGTTAGCAGAGCAGAATAATCCTGAATGGAGACGTACTGCATAGCCACATAACTGCAACATAAACCGTACCACACAGGTCGAGAATTTCCTAAAGGTGGAAGTGATGACAGTACCTTCTAGTTAGGTGACCCCGACAGGGAAATGAGAAAGGCCTTTGATTGCTGCTCTATAATTAGGAGACACGTGCTAGGCATACATCTTCAAGGTCAGAGTGTCAACTCTGTAGGACAACGTGGGCTTTGCCTCAGTTTGCTAAGCTGTCAATGGCACACAAGGCCTTCCTTCTAAGAGAGACAACTTAAAGGGAACGCAGAAAGTAAGCTGAATCACCACCTGCTTTTGAGAGTGAACACTAAAATGAATGGCTAAACTGAAGCTCCTCCACCAACTCTTAGACCAGTTCATCGGATGACAAAGCTGTGAATCAAAGATGAGCTGACGTGTGCGGAGAAAAACTCCAAAAGGACAGCCTGGAAGTGGATCTGTAACTGGCCACTACTTCTGTCCAAACACCACAGGTGACACCTTCCTTTAAATCTCTGTTCATGTATCCCTTTTGTCACTTTGGAACATGAAGATGTGTTAATATACATGGAGCAAAAAACTTTGAAATGTGCCTTGAAGCTTGACACCCTGAATGAACACTGAGATCCACCTCTCCAAATCACACTCTGTGTCCACGACCGACTAAAGTTTGGAAAGACTGAGAAGCGGCCACTACTTCACAATAAAGTTTCTTAGGGCACGACACAGAGGCTAATAATGAGCTGAGGAGACAACAACACAATTTAGACAAAGAACCGTGTGACAGAGACAGTGTGCCCTCCACCTGTGACGGTGCGGGTCCTGCTCCATGCTCCCTCTTCCACCTTTGGGAGCCTCTTGAACCCGTCACCATCAGTAATGTAATTGGATGAACTGAGCAAATAGGGACAAATCACACTAAGAGCAAGGGGATAGTACAAAGTGCCAAAGTGCTTTTATTAAAACAAAACCAAATCCAAAACAGTGTCCATAGAGCAGTGCTTCAAAGTTAATAAATAATCCCATAAAAAACAGCGAAGTGGAGGTTAAAATGTCAATAAATAACCAGGTTAAAATACTGACAGGAGTGTTTAAAATCTTCCATTCCCCGGTGCTTCCCTTTTTAAACCACCGCCTCTCTGGCTTATCCTTCCTAGGCCTTGCAGCACAGAGAGACGAACACCAACAGGCACAGACATTCCTTATAACTGGCCCATGTCCCCGCCGTCTGATCCACAGCGTTCCACGGGGAGCCACCAGACCCTGCTCCTGCTCTCACTGCTGCCAATCCAGGCTCCAGGCACTATCCCCGTTGGCCTGCTTCTTCCTAAATAAGCGTCCACTTACTCCAACTCCGGCCTTACCTACTGTCCATTAACCACCACTCTATGCATCTTTTTTCCATTTGTTCCTTCTCCTCCCGATCTCCTATGCTGACCCGTACTTCTACGGCTGTGTGGGTGCAGCGGCTCAATCACGCACTGCAGGAAGCGGGTGAAGCAATTGAGAAGGATCGCACACTCACATGTAGGTGCTTCTCAACCCAATTACCTCATCAACTCCCTGCGGATGCACGAGCATGCCCACGGAGACAGACACAGCCAAATAGAATCAGTTTAAAAACCTTTATTTTAAAAACCGCCTTTCTTTCGGATATGCTATATCACATCACCTCAAGCAGAGTTCTTCCATCAAACCCCAAAATGACAGCACACAGTGCCACATGGAATAGGACTTCATTCTTAAAGGTTTCTTGTCATAAAACTGTTTTTGAGTAAACAGCCAGCTAAAGACCACCTTTGTCATGTTTTCTTGTGCCAGCATAACAAGTTTAAGAGGGGTCAGGAAAACATGGAGTTCTCAAAAGCCCTCCGTCACCCAAGGCTGTGCATTCAAGCAGGCTGAGCTGACGTCAGGCTAAAAAAAAAAAAAAAGTTCTGAACTGAAAAGCTTGTAGAGCCAAGAAAATCTGAGAACATCCAGCGCCTCTCCTGTGTTTGGTGTCTGTCTGTCTGTCTTGTCTTGTCTTTTATGTCAGTTTACAAGCAGTTCTCATATTTCTATAATCTGTGTCTTTAACAATGAATCATATTATTCTGTTTCTTAGACCGAGTGGGCTTCTGTTATCTTGATTGAGTCTAATGGCTGGGGGCTTTACTGACCCGGGCAAAGAAAAAAACAAAAATTCTTTATTTGACAGATTAAAATCAATCAGTCAGTTCTCGTCATCACACCATTCACAAAACTCTGATAAGCAACAGATGAGCACTTACTATGGGATGGACAATTTGACCAATAAAGAGGATCAGAATGGCTACATGCACATCTCTTTCTAATGATTTAGGTGTTGTGTTTTATTTTCACTTTGTTTAATTTGTAAATGTGCACTGAGTTGTTTGTCGGTCTAATGTGGACTACAGCGTGTAATAATTAAATAAGAAATACTGACGTGAATTAAACTTTAACAGAGACCCTCTGGACAGGTCATCTCTCCTGTTTCTGTACAGCTTCACTCTCTGGGCTCCTGTCTCACATTAACTGTTCACCCTCAGTGTCTCCTCAGATGTTCTCTCTGTGAGCTCTCGGCTTTCTCTTTAAATCTCCTCCTTCTCATTGAGCACAGACAAACTTTCACTTTGGTTTCTTCACAAGTCACTTCCTTGTTTGTCTGACTGATTCTCTCTGCCTGCCTCTCCTCAGACTAAATGATGGCTGAAGCCCAGCTGTGTGGATTACAGGACGAGGTCACCTGCTCGGTGTGTCTGGACACCCTCACTGACCCCGTCGCTATCCCCTGTGGTCATAGTTTCTGTCTGAAGTGCCTCACTGACTGCTGGGATCAGAGCCAAGTGTTCAGCTGTCCTCAGTGCAGACACACCTTCACCACAAGGCCTGAGCTGAACAGAAACACTGTGCTGAACAAAGTCATCAAGAAATTAAAGAAGACGGGACTCAGTCCTTCTCCACCTCATTCTCAGAATTATGCTGGCCCTGGAGATGTGGAGTGTGATTTCTGTACTGGGAAGAAGTTCAGAGCGGTGAAGTCCTGTTTAACCTGTATGGCCTCCTTCTGTCAGACTCACCTGCAGCCTCACACTGAGATAGCGACCTGGAAGGACCACAAGCTGACTGATCCTGATGGAAATCTGAAGGAGAATCTCTGTGTGAAACATCAGAAAAGTCTGGAAATATTTTGCAAAACTGATGAGACCTGCATCTGCTTGGTCTGTGTGGTGACTGGACATAAAAATCATGAAATGGTTGAGCTGGAGACAGAAAGAGAAGAAAAAGAGGTGAGTTGAGTTTACTGTTTAACAGAATAAAAGCTAAATAACAGGAGTTAAGGGGTTTGTAAATGTGGTTTGATGATGAAATCTAATCATCCATCTTAGAACCTGATTTCTCAAGTACAGGATAGTGCTGAGCTGGAGCCTGTCCTGGTGACAGTGGGTGTAATGCATGAAACAGCCCAAGATGGGACACCCAATATTATCCATGTGCAGTCGATAAGCGGAGTGGTCTCATTAATCCATTAATCTCAGTTTATTTATGCTCTAATTAGTTTTCTTTTGAGATCTTAGGCAGATTGGGGGCCAACTACAGCCTGCAGACCAAAACTGGCCTGTGACATGGGTACAAGCAGCACTTGGATTGTTTGTAGAAATATCTAACATTCTGACCCTACTGAGGTGTTCTTAACAAGACAGAGTTACAATTGGCTGGTGTAAGAGTAGTGCATCACCCAAAAACATAACTCAATACCCTAAGGTTTTACCACATGATTAGAGATCATCTATAGGGCTGCCACATACAGGATAAGTGTGTTCAGCTGCTGACTGGCCTTTGTTTTGTTTGTGCGATTTAAAGAATTTGAGTTTGCCTTGGTGATTACATCAGGGATCGGCTCTGAGTCCTTTCTTATGTGCAACGGTGATGGACAGGTTGACTTACAAGATTAGACAGGAGTCCCTGTGGACTGTGATGTTTGCTGATGACATTGTGATCTGTATCGAGAGTAGGGAGCAGGTTGAGGAGACCCTGGAGAGGTGGAGATATGAGAGGAGAGGAATAAAGGTCAGTAGGACCACCAAGACAGAATACATGTGTGTAAATGAGAGGGAGGTCAGTGGAATGGTGAGGATGAGGGGAGTAGAGTTGGTGAAGGTGGAGGAGTTTAAATACTTGGGATCAACAGTACAGAGTAAAGGGGATTGTGGAAGAGAAGTGAAGAAGAGAGTGCAGGCAGGGTGGAGTGGGTGGAGAAGAGTGTCAGGAGTGATTTGTGACAGATGGGTATCAGCAAGAGTGAAAGGGAAGGTCTACAGGACTGTAGTGAGACCAGCTGTGTTATATGGGCTGGAGACGGTGGCACAGGAGACAGAGCTGGAGGTGGCAGAGTTAAAGATGTTAAGATTTACATTGAGTGTGACAAGTATGGACAGGATTAGATATGAGGACATTAGAGAGTCAGCTCAAGTTGGATGGTTGGGAGACAAAGTCAGAGAGGTGAGATTGCGTTGGTTTGGACATGTGCAGAGGAGAGATGCTGGGTATACTGGGAGAAGAATGCTAAGGATAGAGCTGACAGGGAAGAGGAAAATAGGAAGGCCTAAGAGAAGGTTTATGGATGTGGTGAGAGAGGCCATGCAGGTGATGAGTGTAACAGAACAAGATGGAGAGGACAGGAAGATATGGAAGAAGATGATCTGCTCTGGTGACCCCTAACGGGAGCAGCTGAAAGAAGAAGAAGTTTGCTTTGGCTGATCTGAGGCCTTTTTAAGAGACACGTTATAGTGACATATCAACCAATCTGTCTTGTACTCCAGAGTTGTCTAAGTTTCTTACAGTGAATTAAGATAAAAGGTTTCAGTGTAGTAATGCTGTGTAAATGTTGTCATTTTAATTAAATGAGTAATCATGCACTTAATTAGTGATTAGAAATCAATTCAATTAGTGGAGCAGGAAGGACATTTTAAATGAGTGATAATTCCACGTAATGTATGACTGTGTGATGGACTCTGAGCTTTAACAATTTAGTAAACCCCACCAATCAATAATATTATAAATGTATTATATTTTCCATCCCGCAGTGTCCAGTTTTTTTCGATATGTGTGAATGTCTGAACTCCTATGTCTTCTACATCTCAAGAACTGACTTGTACACCAGTGTGCCTTCAAAATCTTATTTATTACACAATTCAAGGTCAAACTCCATTTTCAATCTAACTGTAATAAATTAAACATTTCTTTTATTCTTATGCTGCTATTTATATTTGTTCTGTCAAATCTGTGTGTCAGCTACTGTGTCAATATCATGACAAGTGTGACAGAAAGAAAGCAAGTTATGTTATTAAATTTAAAACAAATGTGTTATAAAAATGTCAGGAGTCAGAAAGAAAACAGGAAATCCAAAAGTGAAAGTGACCTCTGATAAGACCGGGCGTGTCCTCTTGTGTGTCCAAACAGAAACAGCTGGGGGTGACACTGAGTGAAATCAGGAGGAGACTTAAGGAGAGAGAGAAGAAACTGAGGGAGATGAGGAGGATGATGGAGCAGATGAAGGTGAGTGGAATTTAGATAACACTTTATATTAAAGAAATGAGAAATAAAATAAAACCAGCAATGCCAACAGAGCTGCACTGGTGATGATGTGTAGGGACATAAAAGGGAGAAGGAGAGAAGATGTTTAATTTTATCCTCCATGGCATTTCACAGTCAACAGTGATTCTTATTTTATTCATCACAGATTCAGACAGTGTGACCCTAAATCAGTAAAACATGAACTCACCCATTTAAACCCATGCTACTGCTCACTAACACTCCTTTACTTGACGCGTGTTGCTCAATATTTTCTTTAATAATGGCTTCCACTAATGTCCCTGTGATACATGATAAGCTCACATTAGTACCACTCTTGTTCAAATGTAATCCATCCCACCCACTTTATCCCACCCCAAGATTTCAGGTATGCATTAAGCCTTCTGATCTCCTCAGTCTTACTTGCAATGGCCCATGGCACAGGATAGAGTTTTTGAGATGATCGATTTATCAGTTCTGCTCCTCAGCTTTGCTCTTTAATCTGTAAGTTTGTCCAGTATGTCTGACACACTGACCTTAGCTATGTCATTTGTTTAATGACAAGTAAATAACATTGACAGTGACAGCTGTGTGCTTGAAACGTAACACAGTGTATGAGTCTCTGGAGCAAACCATCATCTCAATACCCCTAATAATTACCAGTATGTCAGTAATTTAATCTTTCTGGGGGCTGGTTTGGAGGTCAGTCTTCAGGGCATTTCATTCCTACCTCTTTTCTCAGAATTACCAGTCACCATCCGGCTACGGTAGGTCTTGAAAACAGGTGGACATCTCCAGCTTTGGGGTTGATGACCCTGGACAATGTGAACCTCTTGTCTTACACTTATGTAAGACTGTGTCCAACTGTCACCTATGCTACTTTGGGGTGCTAACTAAGGCACCCCCTCCACCACACACAAACACACCCACACACACCATGACATTTAAGTGAGCCATACAGGTTGCATTGGAAGAGTTATCAGTAATAATGGAAAGTTTATAAATGAAATAGAAATACATCAACCTGGAAAACAAAGACTCACAGGACAATAAGATGAAGGACAATAAATTAACATGACATTAAGTGAAGTCAGAATTTCTTGGCCAACCACTACGCACTCATGTTTAATATCTCCATCTCACAGATTTGACACTGGGTCCAACAGAGAGCATACTGCACCCCAAACCAGAACTCCTCTACTATTCCCTATTTTCTATTCCATATACAGTACACACTTGTATTTTCACATAATTACCTTTCAACACAAAGGCATGTTTTTCAATGCCCAAACATTTTCTTCTTTTTCCCTGCCCTCCTCTAATTCCAAATCATCTCAAATGGATGAGTAGGAGTGAATGTTTTTAACAAGAGAGCCATGGATGCTTTCAGCTTAAGTGAAAAACACCCCAGAAGTCTTTCTGGATTGGAGTCCTCAGAGGATAATGGAGCTGTCCCCTTAGTAGATCCCTCTAATGGCTCCATAGCACGCCATACAATCCAAACTATCAATTACAACATCAAAATACCAACAAAAGTGTTTCATGAGCGGTAAATTTTATTAGGTGACTCAGTCCAATGTCTTTTTACATCAAATTAGGTCTCTTTGGAAAGAGAATTAGAGGAAAATGAGAAGAGCTTCACTGATCTGATCCACTACATTAAAGAAACTCAGAAGAAACTGGTTGAGAGGATCAGAGAACAAGAAAAGAGAGAAATAGAGAAGGCTGAAGGAGTCATGGGGCAACTAGAGAAGGAGATTGAGGAGCTGAAGAAGACAGACGCTGAGCTGAAGGAGCTTTCAGACACCAAGGACAACGTCCACTTCCTGCAGGTGAGAGCAACACTTCACAGGAAGTATGAGCAGACTTGGTTGTGTGGAACCTGAGAACATTTAGGAAGAAATTTAGAAGATCTGAGGAGCTTGAACAACATAGAAATAACAGGCCATTCAGACCAAAACAAAGTATCTTTTTATATTTGCTAAATATTGTTAAAATGTACACAAATCTCTGAATTTCTGCTTCCATCTGCACCACAGGGTAATTTGTTCCATTTATCTGCACTTGTCTGGTCAGGAACAGTAAATTTTAATGAAGTATATGCTTCACTAACTTTAATTTTAAATATGCTACCTGACAAAAGATTATGTCATCTCCCTTTATATTTATAAATATTTCTGTCATGTCACTTCCTAATGTCTCTATCCTTAAAATGGTAACATTCAAATCCTTCAGCATTTCCTCACAGCTCAAAACCACATTGCCCAGTCCCATCTCTCTGTATTCTCTTGTGCTGTTAAGTTATTTCTCTAATATGGAGACCAGCACTTCACCCAGTGCTCCTCATGTCGACTCATATGTGTGTTGTACAGGGAGGGAGAATCTCTTCTGTATTGACGTTATATAACTCAGCTTCCCACTAGCCTTTTCTACTCTCACTGGTTGAGGATGGTAATGAAGACACAAAGGCTCATAAGACCTTCTCATCAATTACTCTTCCTCTAACTTAATCTTAGAAATATAACATGCCTACTGCCTTGTTTACTGTGCTAAGTCAATTCTGCACTCTCTGTCCCTTCATCTACAGTCTCATGACTCACCTCTCAAGGAGGTCCGTGTGAAACGTTTATTGAATGCCAATGTCAATAATAACTTAGGCTCCATTATACTGAAAGTTGGCGGCCTATCACACAGATCCCCTACAGATCATCTAACAAATATTTCTTTTTGTTGGCTCTCTCTGAAGTTCTTTTTATTGGTTCTCTCTGAAGTCTCATCCCTTCTTCTCTCCTGATTCAGACCTTCTCATCTTTATGTGTCCTTCCTTCTGATGGAGACTCGCTCAGCTACACCATCACTGCTGATTTATCTTTTGAGGACCTGAGAAAGCAGCTGTCAGGTCTGAAAAAGAGTCTGGAGAAGATCAGCCAGTGGGACATCAAGACATGGACTCTATCAGGTACAACACATGTTCATGTTGTTGTGAAATTCCTTTAGAAAGACCAGAATAACAAAAAGAGAAAGTTGAACATGATGAGGGATGGTTCTTTAACATTTATCTATCAGCCTTTGCTATAAAATAGTTCTTATTGTATAAAGTGTCTTTTAAGCAACATAAGAATATATGATTTATGGCTCCATTCAGACTTCAGCTGTTCGGTCATCAATTTCTGTTTATTATCCCAGATTTTCCCTCTCGGGCTGAGCACATGACTTCTTGTTGCAGACGGACCATTGATTTGGTGGCTCCTTGTTGCTATCTTTTCTGTCCTATGTACTACTAGAACCACTAAAATGGATCAATTTGAATCTGGAAATACTTTCTACTCTCCTCACATTTTGGAGATGACAGTTTGAACTCTCTAGCCCAGAGATGAAAGTACTCCAAGTAAACTCCTCTGCTGAAATCAGTGCATTAATGATGGCAGAGCCACTTGGAAATAACAAGTTCTTTTTCCTTTAAGAACTCATCACAATGTATGACTCTACTTAGCAGAGCTTTAAAATACAACCCAATTATCTCCAGTGTCACCTGTTGGTGCTTAAAGCTGAGCAGTAATAACTCAGGAGACATTGGCAAATTGAGAAACATCCTGAACCATCAGGATAAAGAGATCTGAGACATTTAGGACCATAGTGCATCTGTGAGTGCCAAACTTGCTGAACTTGAGGACAGAGAAAAGGCACTGCAGCCTATGCATTCCTGGGATTAAGGAGAACATGGAGGGTTGCAATGCAATTACATTACTGGAAAAATTATGGCCTGAGATTTTTACATGTTGGTTGAGTAGCACCATAGTATTCACTTTTGATCAAGACCTCTAATATTACAATTTTTCAGTCATAATGATCAATAGATTGTTCTTCAAGATGCTTGGAAAATGCCTAACCATTCATGCAAAGGACAGATTATTTCTCCATTGATGGCAGTTCTACTTCCACCACTGCTGCAAGGAAAGCTAAGCAACCTGCTATCAAGGTGGCAGGAGCTGCTGGGCTGCATCCATTTCTCCTCTTTCCATGTCTGATTTGAGACTTTTCAATTCACAAAGATGTGTAACTAAAATTTGATAGCCAAACTTTTCTATCCTTTAATTTATATACCTGCTCTATATTTTTGTTAGCTTTACACGCTCACAAAATCACAGTTTAGAAATACTTCAACAGTTATTACTCATATCAGCATCATTCTGAATTCATGATGGTTCTTTCTCCTGTTAACTATGTTCTTTCAGATCACTTGGATTTGTCAATAAATACTCAGTTTGGAAACAGAACTGTGAGGTATCTACATTAAAATGGTATTTCAGGGTTTAGTCACATTCGTAGAACCTCAAACCTGAATATGAAGACTAAAATATTAAACGGTCAGCTGACATATAACAACTGGAATGTGAAAAAGATGGTGGAGAAAGCTGGTCCTCTCAAGACAAAGGATATGAATGTGCTAATAGATTAGTCAGTAATTAATGGAAATACAATATGTCTTAAGTTTGAAATGAGAGCTTTAAAGAGGATCAAAAAAGTTATACATTTACTGGCGCTCAGGTACTGAAAGAATCGACAAGTATAAGAAAGCTGTATACGCAGTACAGTCTGATTACTTCTACAAAGGAATAAATGAAAGTATAAATACCCAGAAATGTTTTAGAACTCTTTGACACAATTCAATGGAAAATAAATTGTAGTTGTGACCTTATGTGTGTCATTAAAAGTAAACTTGATAACACGAGATCAAACAGTCAGACCCCAGCATTAGTGACACTGGATCACATCAGGCCACCCCTTTGTGGACTCTGAAGTTGGAAAAAC
>JANRMT010015450.1:0-15942 GCA_026402145.1 Polypterus bichir lapradei | reverse complement strand
ATGAGCACCTGCAGTCCATCCTGAGAATCTCCACAACACAGAACCTCACACCAAACATAAACGAACTTGTTACCAAAAAAAGATACTAGGCGTCCAGCTCTAAAATGACATATGAGCAAAGACAACTGAATGATTTGATTTGTTATTGCTGAAAGGAACACATTTTATTTATATTTCCAGGTTTTGTTATGCAGCATGTTCATATTTGAATTTGTATAATTTTGACAGGATATATTTTTATGGAGAGCAAAATCTTTTGGGATATTTAAAATCTAAGTTTATTTTTTATATAAAATTACATAAGAGTAAAGAAATTTGAATGTTTGTTCTTTTAAAGTTTACTTTATTTCTAACTTGTATAATTTAGACAGCATATATTTTTATGGAGAGCAAAATATTATAAGTTGTTTAAGGTTTGAGTTGATTTATTCAGGAATAATATTCCTGTCTGTTTTTACCATTCCTACCAAAGATATTTCTGTCGACTAAATAAAAATTCCTTCTATTTAAAATTTAAATAGAACTTGAACAAATACGATAGTTCATAATATCCACGCAGACTTGCACGTAAGAGCGGGAGTTATCCGTTTTAACAAGCGGCGTCTTGCACTGATACGAAATAGCTGTGTGTATATATATGTAGATATGTATGTATATGTATATATATGTTTATATATGTGTGTGTGTATATATATATGACAGCAACACTCATCACTCACAACAGTGACAAAACAATTACATTGACAATCATGTTACGTTATTTTCAAAATGTTTCCTTTTCTTTTTCATTGCTTCTTTAACACACTACTTCTCCGCTGCGAAGCGCGGGTATTTTGCTAGTATATAATAAAAATAGCAGTGTCCTTAGTGCTGACCCCTGTGGAACACTACTCTTAACGTCAGCCAATTATGATAAAGTTCCTTGCACCATAACCCTCTACTTCCTGTGTCTACTGTTTATGTGCCAGTTTTGTTCCCATTTACAAACAACATTCTTAACTCCTACTTCTTTTAGTGCTTTTCCTGTGCTTGTGGTTTTTAATATCTCTGGATTCTTGACCTCTGTGCTCTGTTTTTGGACTTTGCCTTGGATTCTCTTTTGTGTTTTTAGGCAACGCCGTTTGCCATTGTTCTCTACAGAGCTTCACCGTATTTTTGTGAAGAATAAAAAAAAAAATAAAGAAAAAAAAAGTTTTTATTGAGTTTCTGTGTTTGACGTGTTTCTAGCCAGCGTTTTGTGATATATTCCCCGCTAGTGGGCAATGTTGGAAATGTTTTTGCAATTTTTTGAGATTTGCATGCCTCGGGACTTCTAGACATAATACAAATTCATCATTTGTGAAGTTCATTTTTTGTTTTGCACTTTTACTTTTTGTAGTTTTGGAAAGTTTTTGAACACAATGCTTCAATTTTGATTGTTCTTTATTTAAGTTTAGCAGTTAAAGTTTGGCTTATCTTAAGGCTGAATTTGACTGTTTCCCTCACCTTTTGAAACTGCCTTTGTGGCAAATCATAACACAAACACCCAGAAGCGTCATCACCTACATTAATGACTAGTGGGCAGTCAACCTTGTCCATGAAATCCTTAGACAGCTGTCACAAATTAATATTTATTATAAACTGAAAAACCCACTGCAGCTGATAAGAACCTATCATCTACATCTCAGTCATGTTTACTTGGAAAATGTACTGTAAGTTTTATAAATTACTAACAGCAAAAAAAAAAAAAAAACACTTGAAAAATAGTGTACTGATTCTGTTAGCAAAGCTAAATTGTTTATTCTTGACATTTTTTAAAAATAAAATACCTTAGCATGTTTTGTGGTGGTTTATTGCAATGTTTGGCTCTATACAGATGTTACAGAGCTCCAAAATCCAGTTTTTCTTCCCGATTGCCTAATTTGACTCAACACCAGTGATACCAAATGGTGAGCAAATGTTTTCAGGAATACCTGTTCTCCACCTCTCACCTCATCAGGTTTGTGAAGTTGACAGTGGACATTTTGCATTGCTTTGATTCGACTTCCTGTTAGGTAGCTGCAAAAGTGTTATGAGGCTTCTGAATATTTTACAAATATAAAAATGTGGATCAATTTAGTTTCTCCATCTATTTTTATACCAGGATATGTATTCATCTTTCAAAATGAACAGCTACTTCACACATAGTGATCTTGCTTTTTCATTTTGTTGCAGTGTACTGCATCAGAAAATGGGGTTCTGTTCTTTTTGTATTTTTCATATTGAAATGGTTACTTTTCCAGTATATGTTTTGCTCAAAAAACTAACAGTAGGATTGACTTTCTGAGTGTTTATTTCAGTTATCATCACTGAGATTCTGTAGCTATTGTGGCGAGGTCTTCTCATTGTAAATTTGTAAATTGAATGTGAAAGAGGTCAATTCTGTTTTCTGTTACAATTTTATGCATAGGTCAGATATGTCATTGTGAATATTCATAAGATCCATTTACATTACAAAATACCACAAAAAATCAAAATGAGGTGAAAATAACTAATAAATCTGGTTACCATTTAAAGTATTTGTTTTCTTATTAAAAATGGGTTTGCAGTGTAAATAAATTAATACAAATGCTAATGAGATCCAAGCCAAAAATAAAGTTCAATTTGAAATTTTGAGAAACCCTAAAACAAAACATATAAGAAGCTTCCAAAAATGACCTAAAGAATTAGAAAAATAAAATATATTTCAAAGTTTACATATGGCTAAGTCAAGTGTTACTGAAGCAATAGTTTTTTTTTAGCTATTCCATATTTATATTTTAATGAAATACAGGTTATACAACCATACCAAAAAAATGGTGGTTTTGGATTCACTTGTAAAATAATGAAAAGGCAATGGTTGGAGACAATAAGGTTGACATTACATATTTTAAAAATAACAATGACGTTTATAAATATTCACTTAAAATAATCATGATTTTGTAATAGTAATCAACTGATTAACAATTAATGATTAAACAAAGCTGAAGTACAAGGACAGGACACAGAATAAACTGCTGACTAATAAACTGGGCTCATTATGGAATGGCAAGAAGATGATGCCTGGCGTTCATACTAAAAGCAATAATGGAGTTGAAAACTGACTATCAGTTGGCACAGAACTTGAATGAGTTCTATTCAAGATTTGAAACACAGGATTTTGCTTCAGAAGTAGGTCAGCAAAAGTACAGACTGAGGACTGGAGCCAGGAGTCAGCCCTTCTTTGACCAGAATGATGTCAGAAAGGTCCTTAAACAAACAAAAATCAAAAAAAGCTTGGATCCTGACAGAATATGTGGCCGTCTGCTTGATTACTGTGCAGAGGAGCTCTCTCCAGTATTCCACTCCATATTTGAAATATGTTTGGATTTACAGCAAGTGCCCAGCCTATGGAAACAGGTAATTGTTATTCCACTGTCAAAAACTGCACACTCCATAGCATTATGTGACTTTAAACCAGTGGCATTAACTTCTCATATCATGAAATCCATTGAGAAGTTAATTAAGAGGCAACTACTTAATAGAACTAAGGCTATTTTGGACCCTCACCAATTTGCATACAGGACAAAGAGTGTTGTGTAGGATGCCACAGCAATACCTCAGAATTTATTGCAAGAAAACCATGCAAGATTGCTGTTTATAGACTTTTCCACAACTTTTTATACGATCCAGCCTAGAAACTGACTGATCAATTCATTTTGAACCCTAACTTGGTGGGGTGGATTTTGGACTTTTAACAAACAGAACACAAAGAGTGAGTGTCAATGGTTCTTTCTCTGATAGTCTAAGTACATCTGTTGGCTCTCCATAAAGTTGTTGTTTAAACTTTGATCTTAACACAGCGCAAATCTGTAAAAAGAGGGTAGTCACAACTTTTCTTTCTTAAGAAACTCAACTGTTTTAAAGTGGAAAAACCATAATGACACTTTTGTATAAGCCCTTTATTGAGTCCATTGTTACATTTGCATTTATCTGTTTGGCAACCTCAGCAATAAGAATATAAATCCCTTAACAACATTATAAAAATTGTCAGAAAAATTATTGTTTCACAGCAGACCTTTGTCACTGTAATGTATTGCAAACAGTTCCGAAAGAAAGCCAACTCAATTCTGTCAGACAGAAGCCATCCTGTTTACTCTAAATTCCAGCTGTTGCGATGAGGCTGCAGATTTAGGTTTAAGGACTTTTTTATTCCTAGTATTCCTAAGCATTTTAAATTCTGTTACTTGTAGGGATGTAGCTAAATGTTACATTCTGCATTACTATTGTGTGTACTGTTGAAAGTAATTATTCTTCTTGAGTGTGTGTTTATGTAATAACATAGGTTGGCAAATGTTGTGCCTTTGTTTATCTATTGGATCGCTGGAACAATGTCTTCTGTTTTTGTGCTTTCCTGCTGCAAACAAATTTTCCTCTGGGATAATAATTCAAAGGATTTTCTTGGACAGTTATCTTATCCAAAGATCTTGACTATACATTGTTCTTCTCTCTCTTGTTAAATGAACTATATCCTGGAGGAATATATTAATTTTTTACATTTAAGGTTTCTCACTTAAAGATTTACCAATGTTGTTTCTTGTCCAAGTGTGTATATAAACACAGGGAACTCCAGTTTTTGTATTACATCAAGCCTGAAGAAGGGGCCTGAGTTGCCTCAAAAGCTTGCATATTGTAATCTTTTTAGTTAGCCAGTAAAAGGTGTCATTTTGGTTGACTTTTTCCTCTGGGATAATAAAGTTAATAAAGTTAACTGAAACAAGTTAACATTTAATACAGTGCTAGGAAAAAAATCTACATGTACATCAGATGGTGCATTTATGAAGGTTTACAACTAATATTTAGTGGCATGGCTTTTCACACAATTTTGTAGGTTTACAATTTGCAAATCTGCCTATTCATAGGTTTTTCATCAGTAGTTAAATGGAAATTATTTTGCGAATTGTTCAACCTATTGTGGAAAACCGCAGATTACACTGTAGTAGTGCTACTTAAATGGACTGAAAATTCCACCAAACCTAGGAGTTCTGCATCACTTGGCCTGCTTTGACGGTTACCATTAGGTCTGCTGGGTGAAATAACACAGCAAATGTTGCAGTGTTAAATCAACTATTAGGGAGTAAAATTCAACTCTATGCTGGTGTTATTTTGTCTTAATCTTTTAATTTAACATTTTTAAAAGTATAAGTTATTCAACTCTGAAAAAGAGTTAAGTACAACTCAATAAAGACTTGAATTTAACTACATTTAAAACTAACACTGGTGTATAGTGTTACATTTTATCATAATAGAGAGTAAAATTAACTCATTTCTTTCTTACACTGTTGTAGAGTAGTAATGGCTCTTTGTGAAATCTACCACCAAGAACTGTTATTTAATACACTGCTGGCATTAAATGCCAACACTAACCATAGTTGTTTTATGGAGTATAAAATATTTTACAGCCATATAAGTGGCACAATTCAGTAAATAAGGCAATTGATTTTTAAAAATTTTATTAAAAATGCTTGCAGTATTACATGACGAGGCACAGTGGAGTTGATCAAATAAGGTAACAGTATGGCACAATATACATGTTTCCATCTGAATGATAAGAAAACTGCTTGTCAAAAGGCCTGTAGTGAAACAGTTTTTTAACATTGAGAACAGAAAACAGACTTGCTCTTTCCTCAACACAAAAAGCACTAAAATGATCATCAAAAGACACAGTGACCACTTCAGAAAGTAAAAGATATGCCTGGGCTTCTTTTATAATGACAATGACTATCTTCTTAAACAATGGCATTTTAGACTCATTTCCACAGCACACAAACATGTCAACATGATACTCAGTACCAAACATTTTTAACCAATTTGTTGTAGAAATATCACAGCAAGGAGTCAAATGAAGTTCTTCTATTATCATCTCACACCCTTCCAGATTACATAGCATGTCAGTTTTTATCAGCCCATGCTGAAATCTCTCAAATTTTACATTTTCCCAATGAAAGGCCATATGTGATTGATGTGTATAGGCTAGATTTTTGGTGATGTTTTTAAAGTTTTTACTTGATCTTTTAAAAACGCTGTGTTTTGCCTCAAATCTCATACACCACATGTGTAAGATGGGTCCTATTTTTCTCATACAATGGGAATAATGAACTAAAATGTGGTGTTTGGGTAGCAACTTTTTATGAGGAAAAATTGTTTTAAAAAGTCTATGATGATCTGAAATTAAGTGCTTAAGAACATATGTCATGCCTCCTGTTACTCGAGGAGAAACAACAATATTCATTATCTGTATCAAAAATAAAATCAAGTACCATAAAGGAATGGTCCTTTCAAAAAGATCCCTCAAAATAAGTGGGGTGTTGCGCAACAGGCACCAAGCTTGACTTGCATTTAATCCAAGAGCTTTGCTGTCATCCAATTTTAAGACACTCGGATGATTTTTTCTTTCAAGGTATCCGTAAAATTGAAACACTGAATTCGTTCACAAAAATCAGTCAGAGAAATTACCTTCTCATTCACCAAATGTTGATAAATAAGTTTCAACTCATACTGTGCCACACCTTTCAAAATTTCATGCATAATATCAACAGCAAAATTTTCACAGGTATTATAAAACAGTGTATTCAACAAACAAGCTTTCTTCACCCCAAAAGTGGAAGATGCATTTGAACTTTCTTCCTGAGCACTGCAGTGCACCAAATGTGCTTCTTTAGTGCGAAAAAGAACATCAGGGTGGTCTTCAGTAAAGATCCACTGGAAGGCATCTTTTTCAACCAATAAAAATTGACAACAGTATGTTGCACTGAACAATTCTTCAAAACCAAATAAACTATGCAAAGCCAAGTTATCTCCTGTGACTTGAACAACAGTTCCTTTCAATGGAGTGTCAGACCAAGGATTAAGGATTCCATGGGTTTCCAAAGTTGTCAAATCCTCCACAAAAGGCTTAAGGATTGCATCAAAGCCATATTTCTTCACATCATCAGAGTGAAAAAGTAAAACAAGGTGAATATTCATTAAAACTGAATTAAATTTTAGAGGAAGATTTCGCAAAATGAAATACATACAACCAAGTTTGTGGATTCCCTTTTTAGAACCCAAAGGGTTTGCTGTCTCAAAGTCATCATAATAAAGTTGAAGCTGCCATGAGTTGTTCTCAGATCTAAAAAGACTATTGTTTTGGACATATTCCCCATCACAAATGTCATTATAAAGACCTTCAGTGGGGTGTTTTGGCTGTTGGAAGGCTTCAAGTATTTCTTTGTTTCTAAACAATGATTGAATTGTTTTTAAAACAGGGATATAAAATTTTCTGGTACTGGAATTTGGCAGTATATCCCCGATGTTCTATCACGTCTCACATCAAATCTGACACCAAGAACATATTCTACTGGCTCAACAATTTCCCACTTGCCCTTATAATATTTAGGACGCTTTGCTTCTGTATTAAAATTTGTAAAAGGGTTTTCTATTGAACTTAAACAACCTTCAACTTACTCCCAATGTACAGGTGGAATATTTTTGAGAACAGCCTCCTTTCTTCTAGTTTGTATTTCACTGACTAAATTCTCCATTGAAAGAACAACAGATTGTACTGTGCTATGAGCAACACCTGAAGATTCTATATGTGCAACTAGAGCACCACACACATCATTTAAAGCAATTTCAGTCACAGGAGACTGGGTTTTTGGTTCTGCACTTGTAGAAGGGGCTTCACCTCCTTCAGTAAATGTCACTGTTTCATCTGTTTCGCAAATGGAAAGAACACTACAATTATATCCATGTGACTCAGAGATTTTTTTACCCTGTGGTACAAATGTACTACTTTGGCAATTAAAAGGAACACTAGTACCATGAACTTGAACTAAATGTTTTTTAAATCCAGAAAGAGTTCCAAATAGTGATGACCATCCAGTCTCAGCACAATGTAAATGTAAAGTCTTTCCTGGGTAAAGGCCATGGTGAAATTTCAAATGGCGGCAAATAAATGAAGTGTTCTCATGAAGAGAGTTGCAAATGAAACATGTAAACATTTCTGGCAATTAGTCTATGTCATTCCATACATTTACTTATTTGTATTCAAATCTAGTTCTAAGTTCCTTAATGATAATCCTTCTATATAAAAGCGGTCGGGATTGTCCTTCCGTCCCGTGAGTACTACGCAGGCGCGGAGTTTCACACACGCCCCATCCATTTTGCAATGCACGATGGGATTTGTAGTTTTGTTTTTCCAGGTAAAAGATGATTTTCTACTCCAGACTGTGCGAGTAGCACGGAGTTTCACACACGCCCCGTTCATTTTGCAATGCACGATGGGATTTGTAGTTTCGTTTTTCCAGGTAAAAGATGATTTTCTACTCCAGACTGTGCGATATCTTCTTCTTCTTTCTTACTATATAAAAGCGGTCGGGATTGTCCTTCCGTCCCGTGAGTGGAAAGCGAAGCGGTATTCCGCTTATCACAGACTTACTACTTGCAGCTTGCAGTACGAAGCGACATGATGTGAGCAGAGTTCTGGTGCTCCCATCATTCCCTTGCTTTTGTCTGGAAAAATAGACAAAATTATGTCTCTGGAAATAATTAATGTTGATGGAGTACAAATGCCTCACCGCGTAGTAAATATCAGGGGGGTTCAAAAGGGCGACCTCAATATAGAAAAAAAGTTTAAATTTCATCACAAAAATAACAGAAACTACGAGTATTAAAGTAATACCGCTCAAATGCAATATAACCAAATTAATGAGTTTGTATAAAATATCAAATTGATCTACATATTGAATTGCCTTAAGAAGTGGTCAACTTAAAAGTCGGTCGCCTTAAAAGGCGGGTCAGCCTAGTAATAAAAGTTCTTTGCATTTATATAGTGCTTTTCTCACTACTCAAAGTGTGCAGCAATTGCAGGTTAAGGGCCTTGCTCAAGGGCCCAACAGAGCAGAGTCCCTTTTGGCATTTACAGGAATCGAACCGACAACCTTCCGATTGCCAGTGCAGATCCCTAGCCTCAGAGCTACCGCTCCACCCATTACTTCACTCTTGGTCTTTCCTTAGAAGCACCTACATCGATGTTGTACACTATAGTTTGGATAAACACATAAAAACTGTCAAGTTCATGGCTATATGATGTGCTGAAAACAAAATGTGCCTTGAACAGCTCATCAAATGCTGCTACAGATGTTTGTGCCTTACATGGTATTGCCATATTGTCCACAATAATGTAGAAATTCTGGATCCTCTTTTTGTGTTCTCCAATGCAGAGCAAAAAAGGCTGAGATGGTTCAGCATTTGACAGGAAAATCTGAATACTTGTATCAACCTGTAAAAAAAATGCAACAGTCTTGTCTTAGATTAATTTCAAAATAAACATTTAGTCTTAAAAGCGGTTCATACCAATTTCCAATATGTAAGGATTTCACAGACTTGGGCATGGATCACTAACACCAAACAGCAACACGTCATTGTTTACTTTCCCCTTGTATTAAACATTAAAAGGCAAAACTGCTGTGGTTCACAACTGGGTTGTGAAGTTGTTGCCGTCCAACATTCTATGTAAGTAAAAGCAAACATTTGCCCTTGTTCAATGAGTAATTTAAAGAAAAAGCCACTAGACAGACCTGATATGTTAAACATACCTTCAGAAACTGCAGCAAGTAGTCCTCTGCCTGAAGAGCGCTGATTTTAGTCTTCTTCTTATGACGTCTTGATGTAGGAGGAAGAAGATGCAGCAGAAGACACAAGGAGGCAAGGTCACGGTTCCAACCTAAACATTTCAGAAGATAAAGATATCCAAAGGCTCAACAAAATTTAACTAAAGACCAATTCTATTCAACATTAGTGTATACTTACCGGCATCACTTTCTCCTTGTGCAGACTTGATTAGATTGTCCACATGTGCATTTAGAACCAGACCTGTACTGTTTTCAGTTACTTGTGGCCTGAAGAATGTTGGCCACTTAGCAAGAAATTACCCAGTTGTCTCCTCTCCAAACTGCATGACAAAGTCTTGTTCAATCTGAAATTAGATAATAAACAAGTGCATCAACACAAAGTCCTCCTTCTTGTCAACTTCCTACAAATTTTAGACCTGATCTGATACTTAAACAAGACCTTAATAAACTTTGGAATAGATTTAGCAAAGAAAAGTGTATATAAAAAATGAACACTTACAAGGCCAACTGTATCAAGAAACCTAGGGAAGGTATCTAGAATGTCTGTGGACTTATCAGTATCATGAACTAGAGTTTGTCGGTATTCAAAAGTGGCCTTCATTTTCTCCCTCACGACAATCTCATCTGATGAATGGTTTAGGATAGATATCGCCTCACAACACTCATCACCAGTGAGTTGCCGTCCAGAAGTAACAGACCTCTGCTCAACCTGTGGACCACCACTTGATTCTGGAGCTTGTTTGCCACTTTTTGAGTTTATGGTTGTGTTCCATTGAACAGTTTTCAAACGCCAAGCAAGATAGCCACTTCCACTTGCTGGATCATAGAAATATTCCTGCGGAAAAAATGACATATTGTATATATCATGGTATAGCTTCATAGATTATAGTGCAAACCATAAATGACAGTTTAAGGTAGTTGCACCAATGATATTCTGATCATAAGTGCTGTCATAAGCATGCTTCAATAACCACTATGCTTCCAGTAAACCAGGCTGCAAAACTTACATATCCATTTTTTGAGCAAGGATCCTCTAGATATGGAAACAAAGACACAATTCCTTGATCATATTTGATGCACACACACTGAGGGGGTACTCATCTAAAAAATAAGTAAATAAATAAATTAAACACATGAAAGACATGAAAAGAGACATGCACCATTTCCATTGTTAAGCTTTTGACACATGCCCATGCACCTCAACCATGTCAACAACAAGAATATTCACTAGCTGTCTCCTGGTAATATCTGACAAGCTCTTAGTTTTCTCATATTCATGAAAAATCTTGTCACCACCTGGTTTACAGTTCAGGGTAGCATAAACCATCTGTGTAACATACAGAACATCAGAATAAGGTCAACTAATCAGCTATATGCTATGTTAATCAATTATATTTTAATTTCAAAACAATATCCAAAAAAAACTGTTGTAACAAGGTTGCTAAGTTACTAAACTTTGATTATACAAAAGTCAATATCAGTTAATTAGATTAGTTTGCATATCTGGAAAGATTTTCACCTCAATGAACTCTTACACTTTTTGCTGCTTCCTCATCATCACATCTCATTTTCTTGCTTGGGAAATCTTCCACACTCTGACAAGGACTTTCAGTAGTGATCACAGTTGAAGCAGAGGAGAATGATGCCTCTGAGCAACATAAATCTGAAGAATCTGAAAAAATTAGGAAGTGAACAAATAGGAACACATTTAAGGGCAATATCATTAAAGGCAGCATTTTATCTTATGGATTACAATTGAAAGATTCTTTACATTCAATTAAATGAAAAATTCAAGTAAATAAAAAAATTAATGAAAAATGCCAAAATAGTTTGATGCAGATGACTAATTACCATCCTTCAAACAAGCTCTCAACAAAATCTCATCTCCTTTCTGCAGAAAATTACCTAAAATATGCTCATCAACTTCTGTCCATGATGAATCCTTGTAAACTATTTCAGCATCAGGTGGCAAGCCAAATTTATCTTTGACTGTAAAAAGAATGACATAGTAAAGATTGATGACAAAACATAAATCTGTTAAAAGACAGCATATAGATGGTGTTTCGATTTTTGTAAATATAAAAAATATTTTGATGCACTTTCCATCCAGAACTACCTTAGCCACAATACCTTAAATACCTGGTTCCTGGTGACATATCTGAAAGCTGCACTGCATTAGCCTGTTGATTTTAATTGTCCCAATACTTTTTTTTAAAAGAGAAATTATGTTATTAATATCTATTAGATATTAGAATATTTAAACATCCCATGTTACATAATGCCTAAAAGTTTTTTTACAATACATTTTTTTTTTCACATTTAATTTTACAATATCGAAGACCAAAAAGAAGGATGAACCTGCTTTGTTGAACTGCTGATAATCATAAGTCCCATCAGACTCAGTCACCTTCACATAGTTCTGGCTTTCTTGGTATTGCACCCTCAAAAGCATTTCTCTGAAATCAATATTACTGTTTTGTTTATAGCAACATAATACATCACTAGGAGTTAATCTTAGATGAAAATTTAAAAAATAAATAAATAAAAACCTTACCACCGATTTGCTGCAGGACTACCAAACAAACGCAGCAATAACCAACACCACCAAGATCAGCAGAATGATTGCTAGAATCTTCCATTCAAACTACATTCCAAAACACATAAATAAGATTTGTAAGCGTTTATGTAAAAATTAATAATCGTGTTACATTATGAGACAACCTTTCATATAAATAGAGAACACATCTGAGTTTCAAAACATTCAACATGTGAGAAACGTTTCTGAACCGATTTCACGTTGCAGTCTTGTACTAAAATTCTGGCAAACAATGCGATTGAACAGACACGCAACAAAAATATATTAAACAGCTGCTGGTTTGATCGGTGTCTGGCAATTGATACCTTGTTAACCAAACTCGATTTTTCAGTCACTGACTCAAAGCCTTTAATTGGGCGTGACTTCACATTTGATCGGTGATCAACAATCGCTATGAACTATGAACACTACGAACATATGCCAACTCTGACCAGAGGGCCAGTCGCCGACGAGCTACAGACAATTAGAGCACAAGACACGAGTGGACGGCTGGGGACCTCACAGAGGCAAACAATCAATAATTAAATAGATAATGACGGGGAGAATGGCTGTGTAGCAATGGACTTGGCAAACTGAGCAAAGTATAATAGAGTTTTTACTAGAACTCAGTGCTCAGTACCACAACCGCCTGGAGTTACCTAGGTTTTCATTGCAAAGTAAATTTTACATTTCTTGCCCCCATATTCGTTTCTTTTTCTTTTCGAAAGTTTTTGGAACTAATCATTGCGCAAACGAGTCGTTGTGCTTTTTTTGTTGAAGGTACATTTCATACTCTCTTTCTCCCTCATACAATTGCGGAGGCAGAGGCGATACAGCAAGACTTCACTTAAATTTTCTGATGCGCCTCACTCTCTATTTATAAATAGAAATAGTAGCATATCGGCCATTCCTGTTAACATTTTATGGGTGATGAATACATACGTATCTAATGGTTAGATAACTTACATGTGTTTCGCTTTCAATCCACCAAACTATAGGACGCTAAAAAAGTAAAACAGTATTCATTTAAAACATGTAAAATCAATGTTATTTAATATGCTGTTGCATTGCTACAACTCTTATCAAAGCCAATTCATTAAAATAATTCGTGAAGCTAATTCGTTCAACTAACAAACAATAGCTTGCTAAATAAGTATACTGTTTGTGTAAATTACAAACACTTACATTGTCTCTTGTACTCACCATGTGGTCTCAAAATTAAGTTTAAAATGGCGCCGGTGCCTTAATGAACCAACAAAAGTGGGGGTGTTGCTAATTTAGCTCTTGTGTAGAGTTTATATCTTAACACTACAAAAATGCACCAACTTTTTCATAAACCTGGCACTGACAGTGTAAATCAAGTATACTTAGTGTTGATTAAACACTAAATATCAACACTTTCATCAAACTCTGAAAAATTAACACTGCTGATTTTGCTGTGAAGATGAGGGTGCTAGTTTTAAAAGTAACCCATCACTACTATCATCTGCATCTGTGAAACTGAACTGTGTCGTGATAATGTATTCTTTTGTGCTTAGTGTTAATAAGTAAAATTTTGTAAAAAGTTACAATTCACTAAAGAACTGCTAATCTACACACTTTGTTGGTGGAACACCACACATCCTTGTCTAAGAAGTCAGCCTCAAACACTTGATTTGCTAGCACAATGATCATTCTATCTCATTTTTTTATTTAAACTTCAAATTATCTGAATAGATACTGTATATTAATTCTGTAACATGAACCACAAAGGGACATTTTATGTGTTAAGGCAAAGAAAGACAGTAAGAATTTGTCAATTTATCTTCACTTTTGCAAGTATTATTTTACAATTTTTTCACATTGTGGAAACTTTTTTCACATCTCTAAGACTTTTTGGGAGCAGAATTTTTGCAACAAGTGAAGAGGTACACTGGATATATGTTTGAATGCACAATTGTAATGCCTGTGTGGCAGCAATTCCAATGATTCCTGTTTGCTAAATACAGCTAAAAAAATCAATATACTCTTCAAGTAATATAGCAAAAGCAAAATGAGCAATCAAACAACTGAGCTGCATTATTTGGACTTTACAAAAGCACCAACTAATTCATCCAGTGTATGACAGGTTTATCTTTCTACAAGGGCTAAGCAAAAACAATTTTGGAATATTTTTATATAACAAATATATCTTCGAAAAGTAATTGCCCTATAACCAATTCAATTCGGGGGCAATTTTTGTAAATAACTCTCTTTCCAACATGGCTGCCATCATTCAAACGTAATTAGATTTAATATTTGGTGGGAAACATGGGTGTTTGTAAATGATTGAGTAGAGATGAGATATTAATATTGTCTAGAACTTCTAAATCCACTAGTGCCTGTGTGACTTTTTTTATTTACAAAGGCTGGAACTAAAAAAAATGAAACTGAAAAAGTCATTCTTCTATAGTAAAGGATCATGTCCAGACAATGCAAGAAAAAATGCTATACAGTAATGGAGAGAAAACACAAAACAATGTGATTTAAAAGAGTGACCACATTGTACAATTCATAGCACCACATTATGTACAACCCTTTGAAAAAAATCTAAAGGCAGCCGACGTATCTTCATTTGGAAACCTCTGGTACGTTCTTCAAAAGCAGTGGGCAGGTCACTACAAGACACAAAAAGTAAAACTAAAAACATTTTAATATACAGGCGAACCCTTTCCTCATTTTTGTAAGTATCTACTAAATTCAATTATGACAGTTTTTCCACAGCAACCACTAGCAGCTGCAGATTTTTTTGTTAATCTATACTAATAAAAGGCAAAGCCCTCACTCACTCACTCACTCACTCACTCACTGACTCATCACTAATTCTCCAACTTCCCGTGTGGGTGGAAGGCTGAAATTTGGCAGGTTCATTCCTTACAGCTTCCTTACAAAAGTTAGGCAGGTTTCATTTCGAAATTCTACACGTAATGGTCATAACTGGAAGCTGTTTTTCTCCATTTACTGTAATGGAGATGATCTTGAAAGCCGTGGGGGCGGAGTTTCGTGTGACATCATCACGCCTCCCACGTAATCACGCAGTACGTAGAAAACCAGGAAGAGCCCCAAAAAGCGCTCAAGAAAACATGCATTATATAATTGAGAAGGCAGCGAAACAATAAGAAGCGAGCGAGTGACATATACAACCATATTCATGAGTTCTGCTACTTCGGAAACAAAGCACGATGTAAACCTAAACTTTAAATTAAGTTCATAGACAGGCTGCCGCTGGCGTTTGTAATTTAGTGCCTGCCCATATAAGGCCGTCCGTCAGCGGCAATCCAATAGCAAACTGCCACTAAATATTCACAGGTGAAGGACTGTGCTTATGCAGAGGAAGATGAGATGGTCAGGGTGGTGTTTGGCACAAACTCAGCGAAACTGCGAGAGAAAGTTTTAAGTGCCAGGACTTCGGTAACATTAAATACAGCCATGGACATAGCACGACATGGCACCAGCACAGCTGGGAAACTTCGATGCAAGAACACCGAGCGGCTCACGTGAACTGACGCAGTGCACAGACAAAAAGCAACAGTTCCAAAGAACGCTGAACAAAAACCGAATTACACAATTGAAAAGGCAGCAAAAAAATATGAAGCGTCTGATACATACAAGCATATTCATAAATGCAGCTACTGCGGAAACAAAGCAAACGGTGGAAAAAGTCAATGTCCCGCTAAAGGAAGACAGTGTAAAAAAAAA
>JANRMT010015426.1:0-10571 GCA_026402145.1 Polypterus bichir lapradei | reverse complement strand
GGGATGCGAGGTTAAAATAAATCGAGAAGCGCGCGTACATACTTAGTGCATCCCCTCTCGGGAATCGAACCTCGGACGTGGGCGCTACAGGCGAATGCTTTACCATCGCGCCACTGCGTGTGGTTTATCTGTTCGAGCGTAGCAGTGTAATTAGGTTTTTGTTCAGCACTCTTTGGAACTGTTACTTTTTGTCTGCGCACTGCGTCAGTTCACGTGAGCCGCTGAATATGGTTTTATATGTCAGTCGCTCGCTTCTAATTGTTTCGCTGCCTTCTTAATTATATAATGCATGTTTTCTAAAGCGCGTTTTGTAGCTCTTCCTGGCTTTCTACGTAATGCGTGATTACGTGAGAGGCGTGATGATGTCATACGGAACTCCGCCCCTCCAGCTCAACTCCATTACAGTAAATGGAGAAAAGCAACTTCCAGTTATGACCATTACGCGTAGAATTTCGAAATGAAACCTGCCCAACTTTTGTAAGGAAGCTGTAAGGAATGAGCCTGCCAAATTTCAGCCTTCTACCTACACGGGAAGTTGGAGAATTAGTGATGAGTCAGTCAGTCAGTCAGTGAGTGAGTGAGTGAGTGAGGGCTTTGCCGTTTATTAGTATAGATAAAAGAACTTTGCTAATTAGTTCATTCAACAACTGTTATGCAAAGTGAAACCACTTCTTTAATATAACTTTCATGAAAGCTGTTCATGGCAAAACTGCCATTTTCCTTTTCCTACTAGGATCATTCATCTACCACATTTAGTTTACAGTAATCCCTCGCTATATCGCGCTTCGACTTTCGCGGCTTCACTCTATCGCGGATTTTATATGAAAGCATAACTAAATATATAACGCGGATTTTTCGCTGCTTCACGGGTTCTGCGGGCAATGTGTCTTTTTACTTCCTATACATACTTCCTCAGTTGGTTTGCCCAGTTGATTTCATACAAGGGACGCTATTGGCGGATGGCTGAGAAGCTAACCAATCAGAGCACGCAGTTGAGTTCCTGCGTGCTGAATGCAGTGTTAACCAGGAAGTCTCGTCTCACTCATTCAGCATCAACGTGTTTCGCTGTGTAAAGAGTTGTGCTCTTTAGTGTTTCTCTTTGTGCATAGTCAAGCCCTTCATTATGGCTCCAAAACAATCTGCTACTGCTTCAGGGGCCGTGCCCAAGCGCAAGAAGATGTTAACGATTGCCGAAAAGGTAAACGTTTTGGATTTGTTGAAGGCTACGATTCTTTTTATTTAAAAAGTAGGAAAGGAATATAAGATCTACGGCCGCAGTGTCCTTTTAACCAGGGTGCAAAACGAGTTGTAAGTGGATGTAATAAGGCAGTAGTCTGGATGGAATCTGCTTTAGGGATTTGGATTGAAGACTGCCAGAAGAAGAACAACGGCAGTGCTACACAATCGCCTGAAGTGGCTCCTTTACAAGGGCTGTAACGCTCTCCTTTGTTGTGCAGTAAAATTAAACTCATTTTTATCGGACAAGTCATCGTGTCATTGTTGGTGAGTAACCATAATTAATTTTCTTCTTACAGTGCTTAGTACATGTACGTACGTTTAGTGTCACTGTACACACATTTATTGTATACTATTTTTCTTGCATTGTACATATTTATTGCTGGTGGTCTATCGTAATGGCTGTAACATATGTGATATCGGAGACACTCAATATCTTTAAAATAATATTTAGGTTTTACTGTATATAAACAGTGTGTTTATACACATAATTTCAATGAATCTTACCTAATATCTAAGAGAATACAAAGGAATTATGCTGTATAACTCTGCGGGGAATATTTATAAACAGTTCGGGAGAGTTTATAAGGGCTTAAAATATATAAAAATAACCATACAAACATATGGTTTCTACTTCGCGGATTTTCACCTATCGCGGGGGGGTCTGGAACGCAACCCCCGCGATCGAGGAGGGATTACTGTATATTCAAAAGTATAAATATGAAAAACACTACTACTAGGATTTGGATGTTGCAAGATAACACAGTGTGACAGATGGCGCACTGCAGTTCCAATAGGATCCAAGTGCCTGCTTCAATGTTTGATGAATGGTTTGATGCAGTGAAGCAAATTATAAAACTTAAAATGCTGACATAAAGTATTTGTGGTGCCTTTCTTCATCCATTTCTCGCATAGGCAATACAAGCATTGCATATGTCCCATCATAATGATGCAATACATTTAAAGGTCTCACATATCATCTTCTGTGTCACTGTTGCCATCTTTTTTGTACCTTCACAATGGCATCAGAATGCAAAGGATTTTAATCTTCAACATCTTTATTCCCCCAACTTACAACACAGCAAAACTGAACATTGTTTTCTGTCACACACTGCCACCAGGTGAAATCATCCAAATTTATATAATGTATAAACACAAGTATAGACAGTAAACTATTTGTGTAGGGGTAAGGTTCATAAGTGTACGTGGTGCACAGCTTTAAGTATATCCCAGCCCTTTTTAAAAATCACCACAGGTTTATCTGAAAATTACTAAGTATTAATATTTACTAATTTGTAAAATGAACAAGAAAAAAGCTATAATGCAAAAATTATCTTAATGGAAGAATGAACATCTACAGAAAATAAATTCCTACAGTATGTATAGTCAAAACATTGTTTGGATTTAAAAATGGGAATAAGTAATGAGGATTTGGTACTGGTAAAACTCTAGATAGACTGGAAAACAAAGAACCGTGTAAAGCGAAAAGCAAATACCAAACCAGTCATATTGACGGGAGATTTAAGAACATCATACATCAGTTGAAAGAAATAAATGTAATATTAGAAATAAAGGGTAGTTTTTAAATTACAGTCAACTGTAAATTAACAATAAAAACCACTTACCGATAAATGGGTTGTGGAAGATAATTTTCTCCCTCAATGCGGATGTCGGGGTACCGCTGATTAAGTATTCGCGTGTACTCCTCAAACACCCGCTTGTATCCTCAGGAGACACTACAAAAAACCAAAACTTGCTTTTAGTTAGTCAGGACTTTGTAATCCCTTTTGTGCACTCACACACGCAAACTGCTTTTATAGGCAGAAGGCACATTCATGTCACATTACATGAATATATGATTGGCAAAACAGTTAAATGTGACCATAATTTTATTTGCAGAAGAAAAGCTTAAGAGGATAAAATTGATATATTTCAATTCAGTTATTTCTTCACAATCATATTAGATAGCAACACCGTGAAGAATATTTTATGAAAATAAAAAATAAGCTATTCTTGTATTTTATGATGGAATTTTTTTTTTAATTCAGTAACTGGTGTGTGGCACTTGAATCTGCTCTATTGCATACTCTGCATTTTTTGGTTTTTTAATCATGCACATGCAAGCTACAGGCTGTCAGAACTTCACCCACAATTGACACTACAAGCAGAAAAATGAACAAGAAACATACCCTTAACTTGAGAAGCTAAGACCAAGAATATGTGATAAAATGTCCTTTATTCCCCACTTTACTTTGTTCATCACAGGCATGTGTCAAAAATGCAAATGGTACATTTTCCTAAACTGATAACTTTGCTACTTCAGAATAGATGTATTTGGTAAGTTTTATAGGTTTGCTTCACATTGGGAGTCCAGTACTTATTAGTTCCATTATAAAATGCAAGAAAGACATAATTATTTTGTACAGTTTATAAAATATGCTTCAGTTTAGAACATTTTCATGAAAGAAACGTATACTATGATTATGAAGAAATAACCTTTGAATTGAAAAACACTCAACTTACCCTTTAACTTTTTTGAAACTGAGAACACCAAACAAAAAATATTTTTTCATTTACTCAAAAATATTTTTCCAACACTTCCAATGTTTTAGTCAAACTGTAAAGTTCACAGCTATAAAATCTTCTACTTGTTATGACGGCACCACGGAACAACTCCTTCCCTAAAATATGTGCAGTTGGCCTCTAAAAATGGCATTGTGCAGTGATTACCATTATAAAATTTCTTATGGTTGAGGAAGAACCAGAAAACATTCATTGGCAGTTAAAAAATGAATACTGACACCATGTAGTTGATAAGTGCTCTTAGGGATTTACAAATTACATATTCTGAAAAGGATGGCCATATTTTAAAAACAAGCATAAAGAATGGGTTTAGAAACATCACTATAGCAACATGAGATATGAAATGGATCTTCAGTGATTTCACTTATAAGCAAGTCTCCTACTATGCATTTTATTTTTATTCACACCCTTACCGTCAATTGTCTGAAACAGAAAAACAAAAAAGTATCAAACATGACAAGTACATTTAGGACTATAGCCAGAAAGCACTATTTTACTCAAAGAGCCGTGGAACTCTAGAACAAAGCGTACTTGAAGCAGAAACCTTGACAACTTTTAAAAGATATTGGGAGAGCTTAGCTATTATGTAAACAAATAAACATGACTGACCAAATAGTCTCCTCTGCTTTATCAAATTGTTTTTATGTAAACATGTCAGACTGAGCAAAACTGGCCTGCAACAAGAAATCAGTACATGGCAGGACACAAAAATCACTGGCCATGTCTCAGTTTTATAGTTGCACTTAATACAATGTGTGTTTGGGATGGATGGAGGAGTGCCTAAAGAAAAGCTAGGTCAATTTGGGGTCACATGCAGGCCCCTCAGGGACAGTGGGTTTAATTTCTGGTCTGACCATGTGTCTGGAGTACTGCAACAGAACCTAAAACTAGTGCAGCAGAGCATCATCCATGATACAATGCAGGCAATTCCCAATTCACAAACATACTCAGTATGGTTTACATGTCACCTAAATTTCACCTTAATTCAAACATAGCCTCTAATCCTGGAGTCACAGCACATTTAATATATATTCTCGTGTAGCAACACTGATGACTTATTAATTTAGTTGAAAAGAATTTCTACACCCATCCAAGATATTAAGAGTCAAACAGGAGACCTAATTAGGAAACAAGTCAATTAAAGGTGTGAAAAAGCACAAGTTTAGATGTGCAGCAAAGACGGTATCTAGCAGGCCCTCTAGGTTTGAAGAGGCCAGACACTGTGTTTAAGGTTACTTAGTTTATTAGATACAGAGAAACAACAGGCTCACTTGGGTATGCAGTTAGAAGTACAACATAAAATGCAAACTTCAAAATGAAAGTACTGTAGTTTGATAGATTAGAATGTTCCTCATCTAAAGCAACCATACTCCATTTTCTCCTCTCTGATATCCTATTTTTACCATTACTAAATCACAAGAACAATCCTAGCAGCAAATGTAAAAAGAAAGCACACCAAAAAATACAAAACTCATTGAACAAATCAGAAAACCAACAAGCACATCTTTGGAGTACGGTGAGAACTGGGACTATGTCAAAGAAAACTGACAAGAGACAACATGCAAATTCAATAGGGATGGGAATGACACCCGCCTGCCAAGAATTTTAAAGTATCAGCGCTAACCGACTAAAAACACGAAATCCACTGCTCTGCACTAAGACATAATAGGCATCTCTGAAGTTGTATGAAGTGTAAAATCTCTAAATTCTGCCAAAAAAGACACAGCCAAACTAATGAATTAAAAACTACTAATAAAGACACCGGCAAGAACAAAAGCATTTTTCTAATACGATCGTACACATCCTTTAATTTGGGAGTCCTTGCCCGGGGAACTCGGGTCATCACATGACGGATTCAAGTCAATCTGTGCAACGTGGAATGTATGAGCGGTGTTACAGAAAGTTTACCGGCATTAAAAAAAGAAAAAAATCGAAATTTACTCGCAAAATGATTGTGCTCAGTTGGATCATATTGCTTCGAACGGCTCTGTCGTTTAATACGGAGCAGAAAATGGGCTGGTCAATGATTCTCGTATATTTCGTCTTCTTCCTGTCATTACGATATTCACGTTTTTCTAGAAGTTTACTACAATCTATCCTGATGAAAAATACTGATCACCCCTTCGGTCTGTTTCATGTACATTTTTGGACGAACAGTGTAGCACCCGACTTCAAGATACCCGACAGGTTTCACCATTTCAGTGTTTGTTTTTCGACAATTAATCTTTTGGGTTCGACTTTTATGAAGAATCGAGATGACATTTAGCACTTTAAAATGTTTTGTTAAACAAGATAGCAAAATGTATCATTTGCCGGTGTTTTGCTTAAATCAAAATGTTAAACGAACATTTCAAATAGAGGCCCAAACACGAAAACTCTGTGTAACATTTCGACTTGACAGTATTCCATTTGGCCGATAACAACGGACTTCGGACACGCAGCAAATTCTTTAAGTATGAAGAGGCAGGTTTCCTCTTCAGAGACCCTTTTTTAAATCCATGTGTCTCAGAAGATTCAAACAAGAGGAAGCTACAGTCCGATTACATAACCCAGCAATTCAATGGTAAATGGGAACAGCCAAGTATTTAATGTTTTACATTCTAAGTGCTTGCAGAAATGGCATACATATATTTTAAAAGAATCATTCAAATTTCAAGATTTCAAAAATTGAGTTACTAAGGCGTTTCGCGTATACTACAAAACGAGACTCGCCGCTTCCGGTGAGCTTTGAGCCTTGGCCTGTTCGTGTTCCACAAACGCACGCCATGCAGTGCAACATACAGAAACCTTTCTTACCAAATCTGGAATTTCAGGAGTGGTCCCGCAGTGAACTGCATTTTTAGTTTCTTTCCTGTACCTCCGTTTTCCGCGGAGATGGAATGCACGAAAAGCGCCCCTAGAAATAGGAGAGAAAAAGGTAACCACCGCTTCTCCATCCTCTTCCAGGGTCAATAAGAAAAATCAGGCGTGATAAGAAACAGAGAAAGCGGAAAAAAGATGTACCCGAATGCCACGCCTCTGGCGCGACGTTCAGCAAAGGCTTCTGGGAAGTGGAGTTCTGCAAGCACGCGGAAAAACATGTTTACGCGTTAAAATGTACGCTTAAAACGTACTGTTATAATTTACTTTTTTATCCGATTAAGGTGGAAACAGATGTATTAAACAAACATTAATGTGGAGACTGAGTGGTGATTGGCATGTAATGTTTAACCCAATCAAGTATTAAGCCTTGCAGTTCCGTTAGTTAATGATTTGACAACAGTTTTACGTACAATGTGCCATGGTATTTTTGTAAAAATTATCCCCTACTATTCAATATTACACATATTCTCAATAGGAAACGCTGATAATTGAGTATACGATTTGCATCTTACAACGTCTCGTCGAGTAACTGGTTTCATGAACAAAAATAGTGCCAATCACTGACGTGTCCATAATTTACTTTATACAAATGTAAAATCAACTTTAAACGCACTATTTTTTTTATCGTTTTAAAATACAATTTGTAAAAGTTAAAGAGCAACTTAGCACTGCCGCCTCATTGATCCAGCATTCTAGGTCTGCAACCTGCATTTGGTTGTTGTCTGCATGGAATATGAATGTTCTCCATACATCTCTAGTGGGGTTTGCTTTCACAATCCCCATGGTAGATTTGTGTAATTGACAGGTCCAAACTGGCCTAGTGTGAATGGGTCCTGCGACGGTTAAATGCTGCTGGGACAGTCTCTGGAACGCCCCCTCCTCCCCAAAACTGGATTAAATGGTTTGAGAATAGTATTTACATGTTTAACTCCATTTGGTCTATTTTAAGCTTGTGGTCAAATGTGCATGGTACAATGGAATCCTTACCTGCATGCTTCCATTAAGCTCATGACAATAGTACAAGGCACATTGCTCTGGTGTATGAGGATTAACACTCGGGAGGGGCAGTGCCCATGGAGATGTTGGTCATAAATGGAGAAGGGGGGCTGCAAGACTACCTTACAAGGTGCTTCTCCACTCCAAAAGCATTGACCACAGCATATTTAGGGACTACCTGTCACCAGCATTGTCCCAGTGCTAGTTAATTTCTTCATCTACCATCCACACTAACCCTCTACACACTATGGGTGGTGTCAAACTGGAGACTGAAATACTCCAAGCTCTGTAGCAGCTGATCATCTTCCAATAAACCTGATTTAACAGCTTGATAATGCTATAGAATAGAAATTAATTGGGGATGTCAAAAAAGATGGTTATTAGTGACAAGGATCAGTTTCAAAAGGATGTTTTTTCTGCAACTAGCAACGCTAGTAAGTTAGTAACATTGCAGGGCTAACACTGATATTGAAGTGGTACCAGAAAACAAGCAGAGATTGCCATCTCCGTGGAGAATAAGATGGCCAGCTAGCTACACAACAGAATACATCTTTAAAAAATCCTGAAAACCACATTTTTGTAAACCGGAGGTGGAGTTCATGTCTGCAGAACTTTCTACTTCATTTGGCATACAAAGATGACAACATGCGACATTACTTTTTTGTTTTTCATTCTAAACATCAATATCAATTTGATACAAGGAATATTCAGTCAAGCTACTTTAAAAATCCTCCATGGCTCTATTTCTCTAAATACAGACCTGGATATTCCAAAAGAATGTGTAACATGAAGTGCCTTTTTCCTAAAGTTTGGATAAGGTTGCAAATGACTGATAACCAGTAGGACATCAGCAACTGACAGACAATGAAATCCGCAGAATAAGTATTCAGAAAATGGGGAGGCTTTGGTATTGGCTATCAGCCTAAAAGGAAAACTGACCAAAAGCTTCAAGTGACAAAAACAATCCACAGAATAAGACAGCCGAAAGCAAGCAAATTCAAACATTCTAACACTGTCAGAAACAACGGTTTAAATAGGGTATGGGTTGAAATTATAGGCAGACTAACAACCCTACTGATTTATATACATTTGTTATTTGACTATGTTCAGTTTTGTAAGTTAGTTTCTGATCACTGATGCTAAAAGTGACATTTCTGTTGTATGTTCAGGTTTTGCAGTTTTTCATTTCAATAATGATAATAAAGGATATTTCCTGGATGTTAATGGAGGGTATTGCTAGGTCTCTACCAAACCAGTCAAAACACACACCAAGTGAAGACAGAATAAAAGACATTTGACATCTGAATGCAATCTTGCTCCTTATTTCATAATATCAGCTTTCTTGTTGCTGGCTCACATTTCATATAATCACCTGTATGTGGATCATTTGTCAGAGCCTTCAGCCTATTCTTAATTTTCTTCCCTCACTGCAAATTGAATTCATCTCATATTTTGTAGTAGCTGGAGAATCCTCCTTCACCTTTATTTTTCTACAGGGTTTCAGCCTGCATTCTTCAAATTACAGTAAAGGGACAAAGAATTAAAGATCTAAATGTAAACACAAAAAACAGAAAACTGTAGATTTGTAATCTGTTTTCAATGCTTTACTGTTTATTATTTGTAGTTTTTTCTGCTACGCTTTTGTCCTTTCAATTTGTTTTTTTTTTTCTCCAATATATACTATATATTTCTGCATTAATATCTCTCCTTCCCCAACATATTTTATTGGGTAAGTTAGAGGATTGGTTGATTGATATTTCTTCTTTTTTTACTGTACCATATTAAGTAACTATACACAATATAAAGACTAATGAACACTGTTACCAACACTTGGAAAAATAAGATAGATGTTTGTTTGAGAGTATTATTTCTTAGTGCAAGTATATTTCTTTTCAAAGTCATCAAAACTAGCAATACAACAGAATACATGAAGTTTATTTTGGACATTAAAACTAGACAAGATTCACAAAATAATGTGCATTAATAGTTTTACAAAAAAGCATTCAAAGCCCAAGCCTACTGAAATAAATTCACTGCAGTTGCAGTAATCATGCTTTTGGTACACTGCATTTTATTGTACAATACAGCATTTATCAATAGCTCAAACATAAATAAAAAAATACAAGTTCAATAGTTGTCCAAAAATGCAGATGAATCAATTGCTAGGTAAGGAATATCTCTGCTCTGCCATTTTATTCTTGTATTTCATTAACAATATCAAAACATTCTGTTTGAGCTAACCTACAAACCTAATTCTAAATCTTCCAGCTCTTTTAATAACAATGCCTCCTTCTGTATCTTCTCAATCTGAAAAAAAGAAACAGAATTAAAAAAAAAAAAAATACCACATAGCAGACACACATAGCAGGTCTGTTATGCTTAAAAAAAGTAAAGATGTTTATACACAATGCAATACCTAAGTATGCAATACATGAAATTTTAATTTTGTGAGCACATCTACAAAAAAAATAATAATAATAATAATTAATACATTTTAGATTTGAAAAGTGAAAATGATTCAATATTTTAAGGTCAGATGTTCTCTCCAAGTACTAGGTGCATATGTGCAAAAATTCATAGTTATATTACCCTATGATGCAATATTATCTTTCATATTATATATATACATATACACACATACAGTACAGGCCAAAAGTTTGGACACACCTCCTCAATCAATGTGTTTTCTTTATTTTCATGACTGAAGGCATCAAAACTATGAATGAACACAGGTGGAGTTATGTACTTAACAAAAAAAGGTGAAATAACTGAAAACATGTTTTATATTCTAGTTTCTTCAAAATAGCCACCCTTTGCTCTGATTACTGCTTTGCACACTCTTGGCATTCTCTCGATGAGCTTCAACAGGTAGTCACCTGAAATGGTTTTCACTT